>CACVCL010029355.1:0-73699 GCA_902729485.2 Mus minutoides | reverse complement strand
CTCCTCCTCCTCCTCCCCCTCCTTAAATTTCCTAGCCACATTTCACCTCCTGTTTCTACCATCCCCTCTCCACATGAGGTAATTCTAAAAGCCATTATGGAATTGGGTGACAACTAGTTTGGATTCTATCAGAAATGAGTTTTGGATATGGAAATCAGGGTTTCCCTTCTATCCAGTGGGGTTATTTAAGACTCCCAGGTACATAGGCCTTTTTGTATGACAGACAGCAAGGGAGAAAAGGAAGTCTTTTACTGGTGCTTATAAAGAAATGTGAGGAGGAGATAAAGGCGAGGCTATCAGCATTACAAGTTCTAGGCAGGGAACCAGGAGAAATCAGAACAGAGTACATTTTTTAAATGTCCAAATCAAAGTCCATTAGAGTCTCTTGACTAACATCCGTGGCAATGGCTCCCTCCTGCTTTTTCTCTGGCCTCCAAGGCTTGTGTTTAGAGTCATGAACCAAGGATCTGTGTTCAGGTGCTTTGCTAGCTGTTGGAATGGCTGGAATCAGTATTAAGTTCATCCAAGATGGCTTCTAGAGAAGGGGGGAAAAAAAAAAGAGAGAGATGTAGCCACTGTTAAAGTGTTAGGCTAAAAAAACAGCGGGGGTGTCTCTCTTGCCTGTAGCTAGGTACTGCAGTGAACTAAGGTCTGAAGTCTTATTTCTGGGCAGAAATTTTCTTTTAAGAAAAGCTACTCGAAAGCCGGGCAGTGGTGGCATATGCCTTTAATCCTAGCACTTGGGAGGCAGAGGCAGGCAGATCTCTGAGTTCGAGGCCAGCCTGGTCTACAGAGTGAGTTCCAGGACAGCCAGGGCTATACAGAGAAACCCTGTCTCAAAACAAAAAACAAAAAACAAAAAACAAAAAAAACTACTCGTGAGAAATTGAGCAAGAGAATAGTATCTCTCCACAGTTACAGGACATGTCCAAAAGTTTATCAGAAGGTCAGTTACACTAGTCTGGTACTTTTAACTATTATGCAACACTTAGATCAATCTTGGGCAAGAAAATTCAAACACTTTTAAGTAAACCTTAATTATATATCCACGATTGTTCTTTAAGCAAGTCCTTGTAATTGTTATGAAGAAAAGACCAATAATTTTGTTGACTTGAGCAGAGGTTTTATCTTGATTTATTGAACTTTGACCTCAGGAGATTTTTTTTTTTTTTTTTTTTTTAGTTTTTCGAAACAGGGTTTCTCTGTACAGGCCTGGCTGTCCTGGAACTCACTTTGTAGACCAGGCTGGCCTTGAACTCAGAAATCTGCCTGCCTCTGCCTCCTGAGTGCTGGGATTAAAGGGGTGTGCCACCATACCCAGCTCAGAAGTTTTAATATCATATATATATATCACCTCTCATTTTTTATATGTCTTGTGCTACATGCTCAAACCTTTATAATTTGCTTAAGATTTCCAGCTTTTTCTTTTTCCAAATCTGGAAAAAATCCACCCATTAAATCTTCATATGTAAGTCATTACTTACTGAAATTATTTCCATTTTTAGATTTTTTTTTTACATACTGGCTTTCTTTTTTAATATCATGAGATATAGGAACATTAACAAATAAACTTACCATCTGTTGTGAGAATTTTCTCCCCTGGTAGGGGACACAAGGCAATGTATGATGTACCCTCCTTATAAGGTACCAGTGACAAATCAAAGAAGTTGGATTTCACTAAGTGTGCCCTGGGGAACCAGTGAGTTTATTGAGTTTACTCACAGGGTACAGATGAGGGTCACTGATGTGTGTAGAGATGACCCAGAAGCAGCTGCCCAGAAAAGTCTTCACCTAGTATGAACGATGCCTTCCTAGTAGCTTCATAGCAGAGTACATCCCCCAGTCTTCCCCAGCCTATATGCTCAAGTTCCTCCCCAAGATCAGGAGACCCCATGTAACTAGAGCAGAATTGCATGCAACTGGTTAGAATGGGTGTCTGGATACTCAGGTGGGGGTCCAATGACTCTCCTTCTCCCTCTTTCCATAAAGGAGCATCAATAAGCCTAGCTGTGATCTTTTAGGAACAGACAACAGCTGGTCTTCTGAAGGTGACAGTGGTTAATGAGGGAAAGCTGAATCCAAACTACATATATAACACATACCAATATTACCTGTATACATATTTTTAAGCTATGGGGTTTTGCAAGTTTCCAGGTAAATCATATAGAACAGACATGAGAGTAAAACAACCTTTTTTTTTTTTTTTTTATGCTTTGTACAGTTTGGAGAATGATCTGCCGTGAGTTTTGGTTTTAAATTAGTGTGACTAGCAGATGGAAGCAGCCATACATAGTAAAACACCACGGAATTGATCTTTCAACACCCAGCAGAACTCAGCTAAGGAAGGCCTGTTAACACTATGTGAGCATATGTGATCTCCCCCCCCCCCCCCCCCCCCCCCCCCCCCCCCCCCCCCCCCCCCCCCCCCCCCCCCCCCCNAAAATAATAACATCTAGAGACCCCGTGAAGGGGTGGCATCAGCCTGTTCCTATTCCTTGGACTGTCTGTGTCACTGTAATTGGAACATAAAAGCAAAACCAAGGACACTCTCGCTTAGTGGGACAGAAACAAGAGCAGACAACAATCATGCTGTCGCAAAGGAACTTTAAGAAGAACAAGAATCGTCTGTTTAAGTTAGAGAAAAACAGGCTTCGAGACATTGGGTAGAAAGAGCAGGCGTTAAGACCCAGCGGACTCCTCATCTCCAGAGTCCAGCCTAGCGTGGTGATCCACCCCTCTTTATCACCAGATTGCAGCTACCCATTGGCAGTGGCTTGCTGGCTACCTAGCAATCTATTCTTCTGGTCCTAGTTTGAATCTGTGCTTTCTCAAAACTTGACTCTGGATCCCTGTAAATTCCTAGATACTTTCCAGGTCTAATCTCACAGTGCTAGCTAACTAACTCCCATTGATAGCTGGCTAGTGACAAAGGCACATGGCCAGGAAGACACTAAGTCCCCACTATAAACCAATAAATACATCTTGCAAAACAATGTGTAAAAACTCCCCAAACAAACAAACACAAACAAAACAACAATAAAAACACCTAACTACCAAGGCATACTTTGCCATTGTCCATGGCATCTCTTACTTGCTCTGTGCAGAGTTGCCTGGTCACCATGGTGCTGTCCTTGGTCCTTTACTGCATTGCTGAGAAATTTTCCATCCTGGGATTATTACGATCGAAGAGAGTTCATTTGTTTTAGACCCTAGCAGCCACAGTAATGGGTTGTGGTGGCTTCCCAAAGGAGGGGAACTGACGCTCTCCCAGATGGATTTGAAATTTTGGATAAGCCTCCAAATAAGATTATGGGTATCAAATAAAGAAGGAACAAAGCAAGTAAGAACAAAGTGAAAGTAGCCTGGCCAGGCATCGTTGTTATTAAAAAGGATGCTCTATAATACAAGTGGGCTGGCAAGCACACACAGGGAACAAGGCAGGAAGCTCATTCATCTCTTCTTCTAACAGATCCCGTTGTTAGGAGCTGAACTTCAAAGCCTGGTTTGATGGGCTACTTCATAATCTGTGTGAAGGAGAAGGGTGTGTGATAGAGTCCAGTGTGGGGCATGTCCAGAGCTGGGCAAGCAGGCACGAACACAGCGGTCTCATAAAATGGGGAAGGTTTATACTGGCCCCTGGCACGATAGTCATCTTTGACAGAAAAGCAAAAAAGCAAAACAAAACAAAACAAAAAAAACCATTTCTCACAGTAGGATTTTTATTTTTAGCTTGGAAGAAGAGTCCTTTCATATGAAAAGTACGTGAACGGTTCATGGATGTGAGGAACCACAGAAGACCGCAAGAACAGCCACGTGATCTTTCTGCCCTGACTCGACTCTCCCGCAGCATTGACTCTGAGGCTCTTTTCATCAGAGGTAAAGCCTGTTTCTCCAGACTCTCATCCAGACCAATGCTTCTCACCCTACTGCGTGCTATGACAACCGCTTAACACAGTTCCTCATGTTGTGGTGACCCCCAGCCTTAAAGAATTTTGTTGCTAACTGTAATTTTGCTACTCTTGAGAATCATCATGTAAATACCTGATATGCCACAAGAAAATCAAGAAGAAGGAAGACCAGCGTGTGGATACTTCATTCCTCCTTAGAATCAGGAACAAACTACCCATGAAAGGAGTTACAGAGACAAAGTTTGAAGCTAAGATGAAAGGATGGACTATCCAGAGACTACCCCACCCAGGGATCCATCCCATAATCAGTCACCAAACCCAGACACTATTGCATAGGACAGCAAGAGTTTGCTGAAGGGACCCTGATATAACTGTCTCGTATGAGGCCAGTGCCTGCCAAATACAGAAGGGAATGCTCATAGTCATCTATAGGATGGAACACAGGGCTCTCAATGGAGAAGCTAGAGAAAGTACCCCAGGAGCTGAAGGGGTCTGCAACCCTAAAAGAGGAACAACAATATGAACTAACCAGAACCCCCAGAGCTTGTGACTCTAGATGCATATGTAGCAGAGGATGGCCTAGTCAGCTATCATTGGGAAGAGAAGCCCCTTGGTATTGCAAACTTTATATGCCCCAATACAGGGGAATGCCAGGGCCAAGAAGTGGGAGTAAGTGGGTAGGGGAGCAGGGCGGGGGGAGGGTAGGGTATGGGGAACTTTCAGGATAGCATTTGAAATGTAAATTAAGAAAATATCTAATTAGAAAAAAAAAAGACCTACCCTGTCTCCACACATGTATCAAAAGTGGCTTGAGGCTAGGTGTAGTTAAAACACCTTTAATCCTAGGCAGAGGCAGGCAAATCTCTGAGATTTTGGCCAGCCAGAGGTCCACAGAGAGTCCCCGTCGCACATAAACAAAAACCCAAAACATGTTTGTTAACAAACAAACAAACAACAAATAAACAAAACCCCCAAACACCAAAAAGCAAACAAAAAAAGACCCAATATGTCATTGCACCATCAAATTTGAGCACACACACACACACACACACACACACACACACACACACAATCCAGAAATATTTGCTGAATGAATATTTATGGTGCTATAATGTATATAAAAATATTATCTCTACTTATGAAGATCTGCTACCTGATTGAGTCAAAAAATCAGTGGATTAGTTTATATGCTCTGAAAACTAGCAGGTGTGAAGATAGAATTTCCAAAAACTGACAGCCTCACAGCGCCAATTAAGCAAAGTAAGAAATGGGAAGAGCCCTAACAGTTCCCATTTCTGCTGGATGTCTTCTCACCGGGAAGAATAAAGGAGCAAGATTCGGCTGGAAAAACAGATTAGGGTGCATATTCATTTTCAGAAATGTTTGGGAGCAGAACATTTCTGATTTCGGGGTCTCAGTATTTGCATAAACATGAGATATTTGGTGTGTGTGTGTGTGTGTGTGTGTGTGTGAGAGAGAGAGAGAGAGAGAGAGAGAGAGAGAGAGAGAGAGAGAGAGAGACCAGTGTTGAGGCATGACATTCATTTATGTAGCAGGGGTACTGCATACCTAGAGTTTAGAGAGAGTCTCCTACGGTGTTTTCAGTGCACCTGTGTTTTGATTGGAGCCCGTCACGTGGGCTCACAGGTGGACTTTCTACTCAAGACACATGTTAGCTACTCAAAAAGCTGCTGATTTGGGGGCATTTTGGATTTCATATTTTTGGATGACAGATGCTCCATCTGTACATTACAACTTAGTTGTTAGAACAAGACAGAATTTACCTTATTTCCATGCTCATTGTTTAATTAAAAAAAAACAAAGAAAAACAGTGGTTTAGAGAACAGTATATAAATTATTAATTATTAAGTAAGCTTGATGAAGTTCATTAAAAAGAAAGAAGTGTTGATTTTGTCCGGTTTCTGTCTGGCTGGGAGCTGATCCTCTGTCACAGTGCTCCAGACCCAAATAGAGCTGAGAGAGAGCTGGCCTCCCAGGAGTGCTGACAAGCCTGTGAGCACAGGTAAAACCATCACTGCTGCTCAGAGGGACCCTCTCAGAACTCGGAAAACACAGGAACTGAGGAGCAGCCTGGGAAGGAGCCTTCTGGCTTCTCTCTGCACCCCAGAACTGACCTTGTACCACAGCTCTCCATACCTAAATTCTTCCCAGAGAGAACTGGTCTCCCAGGAGTACTGACACAGAGACTTGCAGGACAGAAAAGCCACAGTCAGAGACAGCAAGACTAGTAACCCTACAGATAACCAGATGGCGAAGGGCAAGGGCAAGAACATAAGCAACAAAACCAAGGCTACTTGGCATCATCAGAATGCCCTTTACACTGAGGTAGTGTTCGTCTTTGACACTGAGGTGCATTTCCTGTATACAACAAAATGCTGAGTCCTGTTTACATATCCAGTCTGTTAGTCTTTGTCTTTTTACTGGGGAATTGAGTCCGCTGGTGTTAAGAGATGTTAAGGAATAGTGATTGTTGCTTCCTGTTATTTTTTATGTTACTTTTATGTTTGTGTGGCTATCTTCTTTGGGGTTTGTTGAAAGAAGATTACTTTCTTGGTTTTTGTAGGATGTAGTTTCCCTCCTTGTATTTTCCATCTATTATCCTTTGTAGGGCTGGATTTGTGGAAAGATATTGTGTACATTTGGTTTTGTCATGGAATATCTTGGTTTCTCCATCTATGGAAATTGACAATTTTGCTGGGTATAGTAGTCTGGGCTGGCATTTGTGTTCACTGAGGGTCTATATGAGATCTGCCCAGGATCTTCTGGCTTTCATAGTCTCTGGTGAGAAGTCTGGTATAATTCTGATAGGTCTGCCTTTATATGTTACTTGACCTTTTCCCCTGACTGCTTTTAATATTTTTTCTTTGTTTAATGCATTTGGTGTATTGACTATTATGTGACAGGAGGAATTTCTTTTCTGCTCCAGTTTATTTGGAGTACTGTAGGCTTCTTATATATTTATGGGCATCTCTCTCTTTAGGTTTGGGAAGTTTTCTTCTATAATTTTGTTGAAGATATTTACGGGCCCTTTAAGTTGGAAATCTTCTCTCTCTTCTATACCTATTATCCATAGGTTTGGTCTTCTCATTGTGTCCTGGATTTCCTAGATGTTTTGGGTTAGGAGCTTTTTGCGTTTTGCATTTTCTTTGATTGTTGTGTCAATGTTTTCAATGGAATCTTCTGAACCTGAGATTTTCTCTTCTATCTCTTGTATTCTGTTGATGATGCTTGAATCTATGACTCCTGATTTCTTTCCTAGGTTCTCTATCTCCAGGGTTGTCTCCTTTGGGGTTTCTTTATTGTTTCTATTTCCATTTTTAGATCCTGGATTGTTTTGTTCAGTTCCTTCACCTGTTTGGTTGTGTTTTCCTGTAATTCTTTAACTGATTTTCTGTTTCCTCTTTAAGGTCTTCTACCTGTGTTCTCTTGCATTTCTTTATAGGAGATATTTATGTCCTTCTTAAAGTCCTCTATCATCATTATGAGATATAATTTTAAATCAGAGTCTTGCTTTTCTGGTGTTGGGGTATCCAAGGGTATGCTGGAAAACAATTTTCCAAGCAAATGGTCCCAAGAAACAAGCTGGAGTAGCCATTCTGATATTAGATAAAATCAACTTTCAATCAAAAGTTTTCAAAAAGGATAAGGAAGGACACTTCATTCTCATCAAAGGAAAAATCTACCAAGAAGAACTCTCAATTCTGAACATCTTTTCTCAAAATTCAAGACACCCACATTCATAAAAAAAACTTGGAGGCAGAGGCAGGTGGATTTCTGAGTTCGAGGCCAGCCTGGTCTACAACATGAGTGCCAGGACAGCCAGGGCTATACAGAGAAACCCTGTCTCAAAAAACCAAAAAAAAAAAAAAAAACCTTTACTAAACCTCAAAGCACACATTGTACCACTCTCATCAATGGACAGATCACGGAAACACAAACTAGACAGAGACAGAAGTTATGGACTAAATGGATTTAACAGATATCTATAGAACATTTCATCCTAAAACAAAAGAATATACCTTATTCTCAACACCTCATGGTACCTTCTCCAAAACTGACCATATAATCAGTTACAAAAAGGTCTCAACAAGTAGAAGATTGAAATAACCCCATGCATCCTATCAGATTACCTCAGACTAAGGCTGCTTGCTCTTCAATAGCAACAAAAACAACAGAAAGCCCAATATACATGGAAGCTGAACAATGCCCTACTCAATGATAACTTGGTCAGGAAGAAATAAAGAAATTAAAGACTTTAGAATTTAACAAAAATGAAGGCACAACATACCCAAACTTATGGGACACAATGAAAGTTGTGCTAAGAGGAAACCTCATAGCTCTGAGTAACTCCAAAAAGAAACTGGAGAGAGCACACACTAGCATCTTAACAGCACACCTGAAAGCTCTAGAACAAAAAGAAGCAAATACACCCAAATAGGAGTAAAAGGCAGGAAATAATCACACTCATGGTTGAAATCAACCAAGTAAAAACAAAAAGAACTATACAAAGAATCAACCAAACCAGGAGCTGGTTCTTTGAGAAAATCAACAAGATAGATAAATCCTTAGCCAGTGTAACCAGAGGGCACAGAGACTGTATTGAAATTATCAAAATCAGTAATGAAAGAGGAGATATAACAACAGAACCTGAGGAAATCCAAAACATCATCAGAGCCTACTACAAAAGCTTATACTCAACAAAACTAGAAAACCTGGATGAAATTGACAATTTTCTAGACAGATACCAGGTAGCAAAGTTAAATCAGGATCAGATAAACCCTCTAAACAGTCCCATAACCCCTAAAGAAATAGAAGCAGTCATTAAAAGTCTCCCAACCAAAAAAACAAAAACAAAAACAACCCCCCCAAACCCAGGTGCAGAATTCTATCCAACCTTTAAAGAAGACCTAATACCAATGCTCTTCAAACTATTCCACAAAATAGAAACAGAAGGAACTCTACCCAATTCTGCATATTTCCCCTTGTATATGGAATGGTTTCTGTCTAATCAGAAACTTGTCACAATTTTCTTTCATAGAGGACTTCATAAGAGACTTTTTTTTCTACTTCTATCATGTTTAAAATTCCAAATAGATTTTAAAAACTGGTTGAGTGCATCACTTTTAGCTTCAGAAGATGTCATGTATATTTAAGAGACATTTAACTGATACAAATTATTTTGATGACTTAAATAAATGTCAATACTGAGTTGTATATTTAAAAATAAATTTTATTAGTTTAATAAAAAATGAGTGTTAATTTTGCTTTAAGTAATAGGAAAATAATGACTCAGAATCAGACATGCAGTTACATGAAAATGTTGAAAACAACAGCTAAAGAGAGAGGTGAGCATGCAGTTTCAGTGGGTACAAATTCTGGGGTGAAGACAGTGTAGCAGCACCAAGGTGACCATGGGTTAGCCTAGCAGAGGCTGGTAACAAAGAGAAAGAAGTGGTCTGCTGGGAACATAGTGTCCAGGGGTGTTCTTCCCTCATAGCATGTAAAACCATATAGAAAGCAGATCAGTAATGAGTGAAGCTAAAGGCTGTACCTACATGGCTTTTCTTTTAAAGTTTTCATTATAGTTTATTTAGAATTACATGGTTTAAAATAAACACTAGCCATAAAGCCTGACTGTTGATTTCCTAGACTACAGATGCATTCGGTGCTGCTCCCTTTTGTTTCAGAATAAACAATGTCTAATATATTTTCTGTGCCTTGAAGTTACATGGTAAACAGTTTTAAAGTTGTAGTGAACCTTACAGCGGCAGTGATCCATTGAACACTGGTGCCTCATTTAAAAAAAAAAACCACTTCATCCAAAAATGAAGTTATTTCTTTATTTTATTTCTTTTTTTTAATTGAAAATAGATTTTTTCTTACATAATAGATTCTGATTACAGTTTCCCTTCTTCCTACTCTTCCCTGCTCCTCCCCTCCTCATCCACACCCTTTCTGTCTCTCTTTAGAAAATGAAAAGGTTTCTAAGGGAATATGATACAAAACTGTAGTATGATATGACATGACATGATATGGTAAGATTAAACAAAGCTGACACATTGCAACTGGATAAAACAAACAAACAAACAAACAAACAAACAGAAGGAGCCCAAGAGAAGGCACAGAACCAGAGAGCCAGTTGTACATACACACACACACACACACACACAGAAAAAGCCCTGACACAACATTATGAGACGGGAACCTCCCAAGATGCCATTGCGTTCATTCTGCCATCTACCGCTGGGCATGCAGCATACTCTTAAGAGTAGTTTGTTTTCTATGAAAATTTATTCTAAATTTTCATCTGCAAGTTGTTATCAAGGGGAAAGAGCTTCTGAGTTAGGGATGCAGGCATGTGCCCACTTCTTTCATTTCTAAGACCACATCTGGTGCAGACCATGCAGATTCTGTGTGTGCTCTCCATCTCTGTGAGTTCATGTGTGCTGATCTTGTTGGTCTAGGGGGTGTGTTTTCTTGGGTCCTTCTCCTCCTGTGGCTTTTACACTCTGTCTCTTCTTCCTTGGGGTTCCTGAACCCTGGAGTGTGGGGAGGGATTTGATAGAAACATTTTGTTCAGGGCTAAGTTTCTGCATAATTTCTTGCTGTAAGCCTCTGTGTTTGTTTCCATCTGCAGCAGGAGGAAGGTTCTCTGATGATGGCTGAGCAAGGCACTGAGCTATAAGTATAGCAGATTGTCATTAGGATTCATTTTATTGCACTGTTGTTGTAAGAACATTAGTATGTGGCTTGACCTAAGTCCCTGAGCTATCTATCTAGTCTCAGGTTTTTGGTCACTCAAGCAGTGTTGGGTATAGGTTTCATCTCATGGATTGGGCCTTAAGTCAAATCAGATATTGTCAAATCAGGTATTGGTCAGTTAGTCCCACAAGCTCTGTGCCACCATTTGCCATAACATATCTTGCAGTCAGGACACCATTGTAGATCAAAGGGCTTGTGGATGGCTTGGTGTTTACATTTCCCTTTGGAATAGGAAAGCAAAGTGCTAGCATATAGTGGTTCAGGCTTTCCATGTGTACCAGCAATGCTTCTATAGGGAGTTCTGTAGGTGTTGTCTTCTGAAATGGGGTCTTACTGTCAGTTTGCAGAGAGCAACCTATGGTTTTGGTAACAGGCTGTTTTGTTTGGTGATTCCCATGGGACTCCTATGGCCAGTAAATTAATTAGATGCTACCCAATGCCCACACAGGAAGCTTCATTTGTTGACAAGTGATGGCCAGTTGGGGCTTTGTTTTCCCCATTATTTGGTGATTTCATTTATATGCATGTATATTTTAGGAGGCTTCTACTCTATTAGGTTTCTACACTACCCTTCAAATTTTAGTATGCTCCCTCTCTGTGTATTTCTTTCCTTCTCCCCTTCTCCACCAGATCCTCCTGTTTCAGTACACTTCCCATCTATCCATGAAATGAGAAGGAAAACTTCTATTTGTTCAGCATGAGTGTTAAACACATCAAAATTATTGTCATGATTGCCTCATATCCAGGATCTTCACAGAGATATCTCTTACTCTGTCTAGATAGAACACTATCTATTCTATTTCTTTTCCCTATGGAGACTTCTCTGCCTTCCTCACCTCTCATTCCTTCCTCTATACCTAACCTCTGTGTTTCCAGGGAATGCACCTTTGTTATCATTGATTTAACAGCTAATATCCACATTTAATCAAATACATACCAAATTTTTCTCTCTGGGACTGGATTACCTCACCAGGTAATCTTTCTTTCTTTCTTTCTTTCTTTCTTTCTTTCTTTCTTTCTTTCTTTCTTTCTTTCTTTCTTTCTTTTTGTTCCGTTTGTGAATTTCATGATTTTATTTTTTTAAATGATGTCAATGCACCGTTTTTTCCTTTATCCATTCTTTGACATCTAAGTTGTTGTACATGGAATTTTAAACAAACTAAATGATAGATTTTCACTACAAAATTAAATAGTAAATGTCTACTGATATCTGTTTACTACTCCCCAATTCTGCTATAGCCTTGTCCAGAACCTAGCAGGTCAGTTCCTGGGCTATGGCACCATCCCTGGTCATTCTATTTCTTGGGGCTTTAGCATGTAAAGAGTGTGCCCTTTACTTATAACTGGTAATTTAAAATGTGAAGCAAGTAGCAAACAAGGGGTTTCCCTTGTAAGTAAGGCTGTGGCTCAGCCCCATGCATTTCCTACCTTACAACCTTGTTTTAATGACCACCTGTGTCCTTGGTCAGCAGTCCTAGCAGAAGCTCCACACCATCGCCTGGACAGAGTAACAGTTATCTCTGTGAAGATCCTGGATATGAGTCGGTTGTGACTATGATTTTGATGTGTTTAACACTCATGCTGAACAAATAGAAGTTTTCCTTGTCACTTCAGGCAGCTGGTTTCATGTACCACCAAGCCTCCTGTACTGCTCTGTTTCAGGTACCACCTACTTTTTTTTTTATGGGACATTGAGACTCTGAGAACAAGAAATACTTTGTATTGTCCTCAGGAGAAGCCAGTTACTACAAGGATGCCCACCTCTGACGTATATGAACTTCCATCTGTCAATCAAACTCCAAGGAGGTGAGAGAAGGCTTTGGGGGAGCTAAGAAGCTGTTACAGGTGAAAGAATTTAGCATAATCCTGAGTAGAAAGAAAAGGGCAATACAGAGTTCAGAGGCCAAGGCAGCTGGTTTAGATTGCAACAGATGTTTCAGCACATCTGCAATAAAGGGGCAAAGGATAGGCAGGTGGCTCAATGTTGAGACACGGGGCTGTGTATGTAGGTAGACTGAGCCATGGGCTCTGAGCATCCTCATAGAGGATGAAGTTTATTTTTATTCTAAAAGTTATGGGTAGCTTTGGAAGGATTCTAAGCGGAGGAGCATTAGTTCCAGAAAGATCATTTTGGGTATAGTATGACAATAGCTTGCATGTGTTTAAGGATTGGGGAAGAATTGGGGGAGGGGAGGTAAAAGAGAACCATCAAAAATTCAAAACCCAATCCAAAATCTTGTCTATTTCTTCCCTGGAAGATGAAGCTAGATAAGCCAGGGAGCTGGAGGTGTGTATGTGACTTGGAATCTGATGAGGAGCTGCAAGTGAGAGGAAAGGCAGGGTCAAGGCTGCCTCCCATGTATCTGTTGTACAGCAGAGAAGAGGTTCTTGGAGGAAGAGGGAGTTTCCTCTCGTTATGTTGACTTTGAGGTGCCTCCATAGATAAGCATGACCCTTTGTGGGGTAGAGTTCTCGGGGTACACAATTTGGAATGGAAACCTGGAGGCAAGGGGATGAAATGGGGCAAATGTGTAGGGAGAGGGTGTATGCTTACCTCGGTACACAAACTGTCTCCAGGCACATGGAGAGAGGAGGCTGGGTGACATGACCAAAGCACCACTCTGCTAAAACAGCAATGGAACATTAACTCCTTGGCTACTAATATAATTCAGGACAAAGGGATTTATTAAAAGAATCTATAACACTTTAATGAGAACCATTAAGGGAGCCCCACCATACTATTTATCTGAAAGACTAAAAATAGTGGGGAAGACTCCCCAGATGAGTGTATCAATTTACTGCAATGCCTATTAAGATCTCAGCAAGATACTTTATGGAAATTTAGAAAGTGATAGTGAAACTCATTTGGAAATAATCTGTGGCCAAGGAGTCATGTACGGATCAATATACAAATCTATTTCTACAGCACTAGATCATATGAAATGCTTTCATAATCATATTATCTAATGCTTGCAATGATTCTTCTTGTAGGGCACGTTTAATCATCATTCTGCTTTATGAGGACACAGGCCCCACTCCTATAACGGCTCATATGCCGAGGCAGTCTTATTTTGTGCTATTGACCCAGGGCTCATCTTTTCTATGTCTCTCTCATAGATGTTTTCAGTCTGAATGACAGCATTCTTATTAATGATTGTGCTAAAACAGTATGGGATGGTTAATGCACATCCACAGAGTACTTCCTGTCTCTGCATTGGTCTGTGCACACATGTAGTGAGCATAATTCTTGCTTTAGGATTTCAAATATGGACCTTTTCCCTCCTTCACCCTGAGTGGATGCATCTCCCTAGCCACATGCCCTGGACAGGAGGAGATGTTCTTGAGAGAGCCTTCACCCAGGCTTTGTAATAGCTACGTCTTTCCCTTTCAGATGACGTCATGCTACAACCTTCTAGTTGATGACTGGGTGACCAACTGACTACTTAGGCAAACCATCTGGCTGAAGCTCCTAGCTGTTGAGATCAGAGAGGGTAAATTGGAAGCAGTATTGTTTGCATAGGAAGTGAAATATATGTAAGCTATGAAGACAGAGAGAGCAGCCTTTCAGTACAGCTCACAAAATAGTCTCTAGACTGCCTGGTCATCAGCTTGGCAGATAACAGGTAGATCCAAATAACGCATCCATTATTTGTTATTAGTTTTCTTATTATGTCATATATATTACACACAAGCTTCACATGTAACAATTTTCAGTGTATAGTTTCGTGGCAGTAAGCATGTTAATATCCAGAGTCATCACCCATTGTCTGACCTTGTTGCTATCCTCAAGTCAAACACTGCATCTAATCAACATTGACTCCTCGCTCCTCTTTTCCACAGCACTAGACACCCAGCTTTGGAGGTGAGGGCACCATCTTGGGTACCTGGTCCCTCAGAGATTAGTCTGCGCAGGTGAGAGTGCAGACTACAGAAGCAACACAGCTTCTGGGACAGACCCCGTTTTGGGCACTTTCCCTGCCAGAGGAGAGGTGTCCGCCCAAGAGGGCTCTGCTGGAGCAGGTGAGGGAGCCATCTTGGGTCCCTGGTCCCTCAGAGACCAGTCAGCACAGGTCAGCTCGCAGACTGCGAAGGGTGAGCAAGCAGACTGCAGAAGTCACAAAGCTTCTGGGACAGGCAGAAGTGACACACCTTCTGGGACAGACCTCGTTTCTGGCTCCAGACATCCAGGCACTCCCCCCCCCCCCAGAGGAGAGGTGTCCACCTGGGAGGGCTGTGACCGCCAGAGCAGGTGAGAGAGCCATCTTGTGTTCTGCGTCCCTCGGAGACCAGTCTGTGCAGGTGAGAATGTGGACTGCAGAGGCAATACATCTGGGACAGGTCCTGTTTCTGGCCTTCATCTTCAACCAGGAGGCAGGTCTGAACACCAGACCTCTGTGTACCTTCCCTGCAAGAGGAGAGCTTGCCTGCAGAGACTACTCTGACCACTGAGACTCAGGAGAGAGCTGGAGTCCAGGAGTGCTGACAGAGGCTAACAGAATCACAAGAGGAACAAACGCCAACCAGAGACAACTATAACAACTAACTCCAGAGATTACTAGATGGCAAAAGGCAAACGTAAGAATCTTAATAACAGAAACCAAGACCACTCACCATCATCAGAACCCAGCACTCCCACCTCAGCCATTCCTGGATACCCCAACACACCAGAAAAGCAAGACTCAGACTTAAAATCATATCTCATGATGCTGGTAGAGGACATCAAGAAGGGCATAAATAACTCACTTGAAATACAGGAGAAGAGTGCTAAAGAGATATAAGTCCTAAATGAATTATAGGAAAACACTGCTAAACAGGTAGAAGTCCTTAAAGAGGAAACACAAAAATCCCTTAAAGAGCTACAGGAAAACACAACCAGAAAGGTGATGGAATTGAACAAAACCATCCAAGACCTAAACAGGGAAGTAGAAACAAACAAACAAACAAACAAACAACCCGAGTGAGACAACTCTGGAGATAGAAACCCTAGGAAAGAAATCAGGAACCATAGATGCAACAAAATACAAGAGATGAAAGAGAGAATCTCAGGTGCAGAAGATTCCATAGAATCTTCTGGGTACAACAATCAAAGAAAATGCAAAATGTAAAAAGATCCTATACCAAAATCAGCCACCAAATGTAGACACTATTGCATATGCCAGCATGATTTTGCTGAAAGGGCCCTGACATAGCTGTCTCATGTGAGGCTATACCAGTGCCTGGCAAACACAGAAGTGCATGCTCACAGTCCACTTGCTATTTGATGGAACATAGGGTTCCCAATGGAGGAGCTAGAGAAAGTTACCAAGGAGCTGAAGGGGTCTCCAACCCTATAGGTTGAACAACAATATGAACTAACCAGTACCCCCAGAGCTCGTTTCTCTAGCTGCATATGTAGCAGAAGATGGCCTAGTTGGCCATCATTGGGAGGAGAGGCCCCTTGGTCTTGCAAACTTTATATGCCCCAGTACAGGGGAATGCCAAGGCCAAGAAGTGGGAGTGGGTGGGTAGGGGAGCAGGGTGGGGGTGGGTGTGGGTGAGGGTATAGGGGACTTTTGAGACAACATTTGAAATGTAAATGAAGAAAATATCTAATAAAAATGGGAAAAAAAGAGTTGCCTTGGTCATGGTGTCTTTTTACAGCAGTAAACCCTAACTTAGACACTCTTGAATTTGTGTTTTTACTAGAGATTTCTTTCCTGTCAGTTCCTATCTGACAATGCTGTCTTAAGACTTACAGCATTGTCAGGTGGCAAACAAGAAGTGCTTTGAATCTTTTTGAATTTGTAAGATTTGTTTTATGTCCCAGGATTCTTTAGAAAAGCTTCCATGCGTTGCTGAATAGAATATGCCTTCTTTGGCGTTCGGATAGACTTACTATAGATGTCCACTATTTCCATCTGATATAGGATGTCAATTGGTGCTGATATTCCTCTGTTTACTTTTTCCAGACGACCTGTGTCTTTTCTTAGTTTGAGGATCTTGTTGAAGATCTCGTGTATGCCAGATTCTTTATTTAGGATTTATTTAGGATTCTTTTCCCTTCATCTATGCCTATAACTTAATGGCTTGGCTTTTTATGATGTCCCACATTTCCTGTATGTGCTTTTTCCATGTTTATTTTTTTCTGCATCTTTTGCTCATTTGGTTTCCACACTCTATTTGCAAGTCCTCATATTCTATCGTCGCCCTGGTTTGTTCTATTTGAGTTGAATTATTGGAGTTTTCAATTACATTTGTTTTCAGCCCAAGTCCTCTTCAGTGTTTCTCTTTCCTTTTTGAATTCTGTTCTCCAGTCCTGGGCTATCGTCATTGCTCCCAAAGCCTGTGTCTGTTTCTCCTCGGTATGACTCAGGTGTTTCTTCTTCATTTCACTGAGCAGTTTGTGTCTTCTTTAAACTCATTGGATTCTTCCCTGACACATATGACTATCCTGCTACATTCTATTCCCTGGGCTGCATGTAGGTAATTCTCATTGACAAACATTTCTTGGTCCGTAGGGAGGAGGCATTCAGGTCAGTTCCAGCTCTGGATACTCTGGGCCCTGATTATGAAGAACATTCTGCAGTAGGGATTTTCACCTCTGGGGATAAACAAAGGACAATAGGTTTTGGAAAGAATATACTGGTTTGATCTTTCTATATTGTTAGTATTTTTGCCATGAGATCTTGGCATGTGGACTTCTTTTGTTAGTATGGAGTCTGTTAAAGAGATAGATATCTCTACAGCTTTGGCAGAAGAGAGGATGTGTGGACAATTAGGGTCTAGAATTTGGAAATGTCTTAGTTGGAATAAAGACAGGTGGATGGAAGGGACTGGGCTGGTATACAGGATATGCTTCCTGGCTCAAGCCTGGAGTGTGGGAATAGATATGTCTGGGTGGAAATATTGGATATGGCAAGGGGGACAACCTACAGCTTAAGAGATAGGTAAGGAGTATCCTGGATAAAGTCTAAAGCTCATTTGTGGTATTGGTAGGAAAGGCCATTCTAGGCCAAGGCACTATATATGGGCTACAGGTTAGGCCTGGCATGTTGGGGAGGAGGTATACGGAGATGTCAGGAAGATTTCCCAGGCTAGACCCTGGAGAAACCTTTGAGAAGCCTGGGTGGATGGTGTGGTTGGAAGTATAGCAGAAGCGACCTGTGGATGGTTGCAGGTAGGTTGGCTTGGAGGTTGGCTGCAGTGCAGGTGGGTGAGGATGGTCAGACAAGGTTAGGGAATGAAACTTGAGACCAGGGCTAAATTTTGCTAGCTGTGGAGAAAGTATGGATAGGGAGTTAAGGGAGAATCCCCAGGGTAGACCCTGGAGGAGGACATGAGAAGCCTGGGTTTTCCTTTAATCTTGATGACATGCTTTTTAAAAACTTGCTTAGTTACAGATTTTTTTTTTCTCTCTAGAGATGAAGTCAACGTTATATCCCACACAAGCCTGCTTTAAATGGAAGTTTCAACCTTCTTTCACCAAACATGGATTGATGCTTTCTTCTCCCTTAGAACTGTTGCACTTTGAGAAGGCAAGGAAACAGCCCAGGTCACGTGGGATTGAGATGCCATGGCTAGATATTCTAGACCACAGTTCCTGAGAATGTCTTAGCTGGCAGCCAGCATCATGTGAGAGACAAATCCTCTGATGATGGCAATCCCCAGCTTTCTAATCACCCTGATTGCAGCTGAGGGCCACCTGCATCAGCTATCTTGCTAAGACCCACCCATGTGGAAGAAGTCCAAGCAAAAGAAATGCTTTCACTATTTTAATTTTCTTATGTTATTTGTTACTGATTCATGGGAACTGGAGAACAGCATGGATCCATTATTGATAAAGAAACATCATGGACGGTTAACAGTGTTCATTTCATATCATTGTCGCAGGACACTTGAGGTAGAAATAAGAGCAGTCTATGTAGGTAACTTTTGGACATAGCTCAACCCTGATCTTTGCACCCCCGCAGTTATACAGAATGCTGTCCTGTTTCTCAATTCTTAATTGTTCACCAAGTACCTACACCTAAGCTTTGACTGGCCAGTAAGAGCAACAGTCTGTTAAATTATCAGCACCTGCATTTCTAACCATGTAGATAGTTACAACTGCTATGTCCCATGTACTGTGTGGAAAACGTATGCATAATAATTCTAGGCAGCACATTAACTTTGTAACAGTGGGAGCCTTTAGCCCTATTTCAGAAATAGGAAATAAGGATCAGAAAGGTGGTATGTCACTCAAGGTTACACAAGCAGGAGTGAGCTGTGCTTCTTAGAGTCACACTGAGTCACCTGAACGCTATTGTGACCTTCTTCACAGACACCCTTGATGGCATACCTTCCTCTCTGTTGACTGCTTTATCTGTTGGTCATTCACTCTGTCATGCTTGCTAGACCTTCCTCTGGGTCTCTCCTTGTCCAGGCGCTGCAGGTCCCAGTGCAGTGATTTATCTCTATCTTCAGTTAAGCAGGACTTGACACAAAGTCGTATCTTTGTAGGAGAATTAGCCTTGGGCTCAGTCACCCATCTTTTAAGAACATGCAAACTGGAAAGGTAAGTGGGCAGAAAAACAAAACAAAACACCCAAAAAACATTGCAAAATCTGAAAGCAAAGTACATATGTCGTCTGATATATGGGTCAAATAAATTTCCCTCTATCAGACAATTTGTAATATGGAAATGAATGAACACATCTGAATGTGGTGAAAATGAAAACAATATTAAATAGAAAGCATTAAAGAGAGTCCTTTTCAAAAAGATCGGCAGCCCAAAGGCAGTGGACTGGTATAGCCACGGTGCTGAAAGAAAAAGGATGTCCACCAAGGACTCTACATCAAACAGAAATGTACTTCAAAAATAAAGATGAAATAAAGACATTCCCAGATCCAGAAAAATGAGAGAGTGCTGCCTTAGAGAATATACTGAAGTGAGATAGCTACTTCAACTGAGATGCCTCCGCGGATGGTAGCTCATCTACAGGAAGAAAGGAAAGTGACCAGATTATAAAATAGGTTTATATATTTAAATTTTGACCCCTTAATTTTTCAAAAAGAGAATAACACCATGTTATTGTATGTATAGTATAGGGGTTATAATGTCTGATGTGGTGTATTATGTATGTTATATGAAATCTTACCTTTTCTATGATCATCTAAGACACATAAGTAAATATGATCTACAATGCAGGATTCATATAGTTATAATAGCATCAGTATTGGGGAATGGAGCTACGCTGGAATTGAACAACTATATTCTTCTGAAGTTAAACCTGAGGTTGATATGATAAAGTAAATATTTACATTATGATTCCTAGAGAAACCTGTCAGAAGGTAACTTTAAATATATAACTAAAAATCAACAGGATTAAAATTAAACCCGAAGGCATACTTGTTTATTTAATATAAAGAGAGACAATAAAAGGAACAGAGGGGTGGCAAGACCCAGGGCATGGGGGGATTGTTTCAATAAGAGTGTTAAGTGTGAATTGAACAAGAACTCGTTTCTAAAATGAAGCTACTGGGTAGCCAAACAGCACCAAGTTAACAGACTTTCAATTTGCGCAGACACTCTCCAATTGCTAAGAATAAGGTTTTGAGAATTCTTTCTACTACAAACAGCAGTACAATGAACATTCATATACATTATTATTATTTTTTGCTTATAGGAAATCCATAAGGTGGCATTAGATTGCACCAGAACCTCATACTTCTGTATATGTTGATGGCTCATACTCCTGAAGTATGTAAGAACTTCTCACGAGCAGACCTGCCTGCAGTGCCTGGCAGCTGTTTAAATCCACATGCAATGATAACCTAAGGTTATTTAACCAGGCATTTTCTTCACTGTTATTGGGATAAGCACCTCTATCTTCACACACCTCCTTCACGGAAGCTGGCTAACTCAACCACTGAGCAGAGTACGTGTGTTCGTTATGTTCATGGAAATGTGGACAGAGGGACTAGACTTCAGCATCTGGCAGTTTTCCTGAATAATAACCACAGCAATTCATTAAGGTGGCTTCACTCTGGAAACCTTTTGAGAGAAGTGATAGCTAAGAAATGAACTTGAAGAAGGCTGTGCCTAAGTGTCCCAAAATGTCCTCCAGGATTCACCTCTGCTCTCGGGTTTGTTAGACTCCTTCAGAGCCTCCCACCGCCCCTGCTGCTTCTGTGAGCCCCAAGGCTCTGAGTTAGGAGGAGCAGGACAGCCTGAGGTGGAAGGCTTAGCTGAGCTGGAAATAATTGATTAGTCAGGGAAGAACATTAAAAATAACATGACGATAATGCTCCCATTAGGTTTGCTGTTCTACATAGAGCCAGAAATAGATCGAAACTTGGGTCACATAAGGACCTCCAAGTTCCCTCAAGGAAAGCAGTGGGAGAGAGGACTCCCTTCATTCTTAGGATTTACAGAGTCCTTTCCCTGCAGATCATCAGCACGGGGCCCACATGCTCCAGGAAATGCTCAACCCCCTGAGTCAGACCTCAGAGAAAGGAGTCAGGGTAGCAGGATCTGACCATAGCTCAGGACTAGCTCCTCACCACCCTGCATCGTTCTCTAACACTTTTACTCTAAATAATCAGGAATAAAACTTACCCCCCAAAAATAGATTTTGGTGATGAAAACTGAACATTTTTCAATTTAAAAAAATCACAGGCAATTTTAAATAAACAAAAATTGAAAACCACTAGTTATGAGGGCTTGTGATAACCACTATTGATACAAAATTAGAACATGTGGCTTGCCCTGCCCTTGAATGGTATCTAATTCTGTTCCTGCTACTATTTGTTATTTCCTTAGTCTGAATAATTTAGAAACAAGAGTCTTTTATCCTTAAAGTTCCAGAGGCTGGGAAGTTTAATGTGAAAGATTAATACTGGCAGATTTGGTATCAGTTTATATGGTGAGCCTTGCCGCATCTTTACACGGTACATGAACCAGGAAGCTCTCTGGACTACCTGCTTGCCAAGCCCCTTGTGTGCATGTACTTTGGATATCAAACCCAGGGTTTCATACACACTAGGTAATTGTCTATCACTGAGCTCTGTGCTGTCTGAAATCTCCTGTACTGGAGAGGGCAGCAACCTATCGTTATTGCAATGAGGCTTAAGTTCCATATGCATTTCATAGAGACGTGTGACCCCTGCAAGTCCTTTGGAAAGACACATCAGACCTCTGGCTCTAGTTTGTAGCCTCCTTCAGATGCAGAGGTCCGATGTGTCTTTCCACAGGACTCGCACGGGTCACAGCAGCTGCTTTCTTTGCCCAAGTACAGTGTTAGTTAAGATGCAGGCATGGGAACCAGGCACCTGGAAGTTCAAATGACAACAGCAAGGTACGATATATGGCCCGAATTTGCAGTGCAGCTCGGGGGGGGGGGGATGTCCTGGCTTCCCACTGGTGCAAGTTCAGCCGTGAGGATTGCCTTGCCTAGGGAAGGTTGCCGTGGGCAGCCAGAGACACTGTCCCAAGAGGGCTCAGGGTGACAAGGGACAGAAAGAAGTTAGAGTCTATACCAACAGGGCCTCTTTGCCATCTCTACAAGGTACTTAATCTGGAGACTCTCACTGTGGTGTCACCTGGCAGTCAGGGCTCCTCTGCCATGAACAGTGACAGAAAGGAGTGTGGGAGGAGACTGGAGGACCCCAGTGGTGTCTCTATGCATAGACACAGGAGTGGGGCATTTTCTTGTACGGAGCGGGCTCCGTTTCCTCTTCCGAGTTCTTGCCTGGTTTGTTTTGTTTGTTTGTTTTTTTCTTCTACTTGCCTCCTCTACCAATGGATGGCAGTAACTACATGCAAAAATAAATTAGAAAAATTGAATTTGGTCTAGTCTGGACTTGGCCTTGGAGAGTGTACGGGGCTTGACTTTCCCTGGAGGCTCTGTCAGGAAGGCCTGGGATCTGGCCTTGTTCTTGCAATCAAGACAGATCCCTAAGCTCGAGGCCAGAATTGGGCTTGAGGTAGAGGTGGCTTGTGGTGAGTGTGTCACAAGGCTGTTTCCAAGGATGCATACGCCATCGTCTCTATGAGGAAGAACAAAAGGATATATTCTTTTCTGGCTTTAGTACCAGTTTGTGTGTGTGTGTGTGTGTGTGTGTGTGTGTGTGTGTGTGTGCAGAAACATACTCACCGGAGTGTAGGTAATTTAAAGCTGGCTTCTAGAGAGCTTAGAGGGCCATGTGCCTGCTTTGCTCGGTGTGTTTGAGCTCTCTCTCCTGGAATCTGACTTTCCTTTTCTCTCACACAGCTTTTATTTCTTTGTTCTCCCTGTGTCCTTGTAAGGGGCCTTCTGCTCTTCTTAGAACCAAGCCAAATATAAATATGCAAGTAAATATAGTACACACCTGGCCCACTGAGCCTCTGGGTCCAGGTCATGCTCCACTGCTTGGCTTTTTGGTTCAGTCAGAGCTGTAACGGAGGCTCCGTCCTTGCACTGTCTTGGCGCCACGCCCTCTGATCAGGGAGTCTTGTGGTCATTGGCTCAGTGCTTCGGCCTGGTTCCCAACCCTTTACTGCCTGACAGCAATGTCATGTGATCCATGCCTCTGCTGCCTACCTCTCTCTGAGTTTGTTCTTCTGTGATCCAGGCTCTCTGAATCCTTCGAGCTTTAACTTACATTTATGAACATGTTGCCTAGCCTGCTGCCAGCCTTGTATGCTACTTTAGAGTCCAGAGGAGGTAATGTGGTGTGCTGTTTGGATGTGGGCGGCTGGAATTGTCCATCTACCCCCTTGTACCCTTTCCCTCTTCACATACATTTTCACGCATTCCCTTAGCATCTGCCCTCAAGGGGATGCTAACTGAGATCCTGTCAGGAGTCACATTCATAGGGTGGAAGCACATAGGCCCGCAACTGTCACTGTTGTGTGCTTGGCCTCTCACACAAAGGTAGCCCCTTCTTAGATCTCTCTCCCAGGATATTCTAGGTTATCTCTTTCTGTCTATTCATCTATTAGACAGTTTTATTGGCATTTTGCTTTTTAGAAACTTGCTTTCATTTCTTGTTCACGGATGAATCCACATTTCTGTTCTCTCTCTTGATATGGTTCATTTATCTTTATATTTGAAAAGTAGTAACCATGGAACCGGGGTGTGTGTGTGTGTGTGTGTGTGTGTGTGTGTGTGTGTGTGTGTGTATGTGTGTGTGTCTCCGTTGATAAGGGTGCCTACCTCCAAGACTGATATCTTCAGTTGGATTCCCACATGGTGGAGAGAACTGATTCCCACACATGTCCTCTGGCCTTCATATACAAATTCAATGAATAAATGTTAATATTTTTCTTTTAAAAATGAATGGTAGCTTCATAACTTGAACAATAAATGAACTAAACCAAATCCATGACAGGAAACTTAGGCTAAAGCTCTGGATACTTTAGTGCTAGCTGCTGTATCTTCTGTGAGCCTTTGCACACTCTCATGTCCCTTAGTCCCCAGCCCACTTCACTAGCCTCCCCCCACCCTTCCTCCCGTCATGCTCTCTAACTAAGCGTCCTTCAGCACTAGGCTCTGCCCTTGCGCCGTCTGTTTCACAGGGCACAGGGCTGACGGCTTCTGAAAAGGGGCCACTCCACATTTACATTTTGGCGGAGAGAGGTCTCGACATGCACAGCAGGCAGATATGCCTGCCTGTCTTGCCACTATGAGTCAAGAGTCTCTGCCAGCATTTTCAGCTGACAGGGTAGCATGACAGACAGATGGAAACCTCCACACATGTCCAGTGATGGTGCCTCCCAGGCAAGAAGAACTGAATGAATTCTCTCGTGGCAGCCGAGCAGAATAGAACTCCAGAAAGTTAATATGAGGTGTTCTCATACAGACACCCATCTCCCCGCACCCCTCTTTTTGAGGGTTCGCCTCTTACCACTCTCTTTACTCAGCTTTTGTGCTAGATGCTAGCAAAATACAGAATCTTTAGCAGAGGCCAAGGTTTTAGAGACAACTGCCTGGCAAAGGCATATTCCAGGAAGTAGCTGCAGTTTTGTATGCAACGAGCGAGCGTGAGGCAGGAGAGTATGGAGGCGGTCTCCTTCAAGTTCACTTGTCAGGGTCACAAATGAGCTTGTGTTAGTGTCAGTGATGTTGCTGGGTGTGCGAGCTCTCCGTAGGCCTGAGTGCTGTAGGTTCAGTGACTGTGGACGTGCTTTGAATGCCTGATGCGAAAGGAACAGCTGCTGCTTGTGGTCCACTCAGGCAAGTCATCACCAAACAACTGGAGGAGGATGAGGAGGATGAATCTCATCGACTTGCTCGTCTTCCTTTACAGCCTGATGATTTGAGACTCCTGCTCTTTCCATGAGGACTGTGCTGATAGCGCATGTTGAATCACTGACAAAAGAGGATGAGTTAGCTGTTCTTCATGATCCCTGCTAGAGGAGCCCGTGGCTATAACTGTAAGGCTAAGAGGTTAGAGAGCAGAGTGGTTTCTGTAAAGTGATAAATAGCAGGGCCCGTATTCAGCTGTTGGGCAAGGAATGTCTAGGCTGCTGTTAGACTCCATGTCTCTGAACTGTTTATGAAGTAGCTATTTCCCTATGCATTTAGTATCCCCTACCTCTCTGTTCCCTAGAACCTCCTGGACCTTTAGTCAATCAACAACAACAGTCAACCTGGCACCGTGGGGTCAACCCAAATGGGATGATGAGCCCCACCTCACTTATTCTTGTCCACAAAGACTATCACCAGGGCTTTAAGTATTACTTTACCCACTGGAAGACAGTGAGGATTGAAACTTAAACTTAGAGCTGTAGTTAATGGTCAGATTTAGAGAAAAAGACACCCTTCTAATTGGTGGCTAGACTTTGCAGAGTATATCTTTGTTCAGGGATGAAGAAAATCCATGAGACCTTCCTCAGGGCTTCAGGATGAAGGCTGATATGATGTGAGTTTCACGGGTGGGAAGGCCCTGTGTGGTAATTAAGCAGTGGAGGGATAGTGGTGACCACTAGAACCTTCTATGGCGACTATCAATGGACAAAGGAAAGCAAGGAGATCCATGGGCAGCAAGATCCACGCATAGGCACAGGAAGCCAGTGTGGCTGACTTAAGTGGGCTACGAGGCCCCCACTCCATTACAGTGTTCTCCATTCTCCAGCTACAGGCGGCCTTGCCATTCCCAAGCATGTGAGTTTCCCTCTCTTCAGGGTCTTGCCTGGACCTTTCTCCTGAAGCACAATGCAACTTGCCACTCACTGATGTCACTTACACGGCCCAGGCAAGGCTTGAGGGCCAGCAGGGCCTGTGTGCGATGCTCAAGGTAAAGCTAGGAGCAGTTACATTGGATTGTGTGTTGAAAGAGGCACATCGGGACTGCATCTTGGGGTTGGAGCACCGGAAGGGCAGCGTGTGTGGATGTGGGAGAAGAGACCGTGGAAGAACACTAGCGATCTGGGAGAGAATTCATTTGTGCCATTGAGCTCACCTCTAACTGTACCAAAACACATTGTAAGGAACAACAAAGAGAAAGGTCACTTCCAATTTACCCCTCGTGGGTTTCTCTTCCTTTTCTGCACTAGCCTATTAAAAATATTTAAGTAATGCTCCTTGATTACAATATACACATTAAAAAAAAAGACTTTGAAAAGTCTCTCTCTACTCCTCTTTAGAGCCATCTCCACCCACCAAGATAACCTTTGTTCGTGCTTCATCTCACAGTCTTGGCTTTGCTCCGTGTGTCAGACCCCTTGTGGTTGGGTCTATCTTTATCTAAGATTCTCTTCCCCCACTTGTATGTAGGTCCCATCGTTCTGTCTTCCTTTCACATCTTACTTCACTCTTGGCATAGTAGTAGGCTCCCCTCGGCCACCCTCTTCGACCCCGCCCCTCCTGCCTGTCTTCCACTCCGCTCGCCTCTTTCCTCCCTCTCTAACTTATCCCAGTGCTTTGTTCATTTTCCCTCCCAAGATGTGAGTTGTTCAGGGGCAGGGATTTTCGTCTGTCTTGTGCCCTCATCACCAAGAGCATTTGGGATTCATCCTATAAAAGGGTTCAAAAGGAGTTACGGGACAAAGAAGGGGTAATTGTGATGGGGGGACGGGAGGGCAGGGTAGAAGGCAGAAACTGGTAGGGATAAACAACACTCAGGACTTTCCCACAAAGTCACATGAAAACTTCACCGTAGAAACATCCTAACTCTATATGCACATATAAAGTAGTTAAAACGGATTATTCTAAATGGGACAGTAATGTTCCCACTACATGCCAGAGGCAAACAAATAAAAACATACTTCCAGGAATGGGTTACATTTCTTGGAATTGTTGGCCAGTGAGGAACCACAGCCTCCCAAACATTGCAGGCTATTTATTGTCAATGCTCTTAGTTACCCTTCAGAGATTCACAGTGAGGACACCTTATGCATGAGTTCAGAACATAGACCCATCAAGCTGGCAATGACCTGGAAGCTTCATCCCTCCTGGCTAGCTTTCATAGCACTTGAAGGTGCTGTGCACACTAGCAAAGGAGAAAAGCGATCATCAGTCTTCCCCAGCTTGTGAATCCTGTGCACTGAATAATGGCTGACCTGGCAAGACGTGGCCAACAGTGCAATAACTGCATGAATGTTGTGGGACGAGCCAATCACCTTCTGATTCAATTTAAGGCCTGCTCCACAAGATGAAATCCATACCTGGGACCATTGTTAGGACAAGAACTGGTAGCCAGACAAATCACAGATCCTAGGAGAGAGTCTGTTACTATTATTCTGCTAAATGGACATAGGATTAATCCAACTCCCAGTAAGTTATTATTATACCCACAGACCAAGGCACCTCTTAACTGTCATTAGAGAAGCTTCTGTTTGCAGTAGATGGTGATCAATATCGACACCCATAAGTAGCCAAGGTAGAGAGTAAAAGACTGAAGACTGTTTATCCCTAAATTGAACATGGGTACCGCACTCCTCTCAAAGTCCCAGGGATCATAGCAGAGGAGAGGGAGAACAAATGTGACGGCTGGAGGCAGGGATGAGTAGGAAGCTGACTCTGGAGTGAGCAGGACAGCTACACATATGAGCACACAGAGGTTAGGACAGAATACATAAGACCTGTCCATGTCTACATCAGACCAACTCCCATCAGTGAGAGTGGAGTTGAGGAAGGAGTTACAGCATCACCAAAGGAGCTCTTGGCAATAGTCAGCTGCTAGGAGGAGGAGGGGGAGAGTCAGTTTTCTCTAAGAGTTTATTTAGCTCCTGGAACATTGACTATATACCGTGGAAGATGTTCTTGGAGGAAAGTTCTTGAACGTGAGAAAGAACTGGTTTTGAAAATTAAAATATGTTATTACATTTATCCATTTTGCATGAATGTGTGTGGGTGCATGCCACAATATATGTGTGGATGTCAGAGAGCAACTTGTAAGAGTGGGTCCTTGTATTAGATCCTGTGGATTAAATCTGAAAGATTCAAACTCAGGTTGTCAGACTCAGCATCAGGTGGCATTACTCACTGAAGTATCTCACTGCCCAATTTGATATATATTAGTATGTATCCACATGCCGTGTGCCTGTGTATGCATATGCATGCTTGCCAATGTTTGTGCATGTGCATATATATGTGTGTGTGTGTGTGTGTGTGTGTGTGTATGCGTTTGTGTGTATACTGAGCTCAGAAGGTGACTTTGTGGAATTATTTCTTTTCTTCCACTTTTTTTTATTTTTATTTTTATTTTTTTTTGGTTTTTCGAGACAGGGTTTCTCTGTATCACCCTGGCTGTCCTGGAACTCACTCTGTAGACCAGGCTGGCCTCAAACTCAGAAATCCGCCTGCCTCTGCCTCCCGAGTGCTGGGATTAAAGGCGTGCTCCAACACATGGGTTCTGGGTACTGAACTCAGGTTTCCAGGCTTGTACAGTGAGTGCCTTTAGCTATCTCTCTGGCCCTAGATAATTGGTGGGAGCTGAGCTATTCCATCAGAGCAACAGAAGAAAGACATATTTGCACAAGCTGATTTAGATCTTGACACTACTGGCATTCTGGAGCGTATTTGTTCTGCTTCTCATATCCCTGCCCTCTACCTACGATGTGATCCTCAAATGTCTATAGACATAGCCAGACATCAGCTGAAGGTCAAAATATCCCTCGGCTGAGAGTCATCAGTCCATATATTTACACTAGAAAGGAGGGCTCTTCAGTGATTGCTTTTATTCTGTCAGTTGACAGCAAGATAACATAATCAAACGGGAGTCTGAGGGTCAGGAGTGAGAATTTTGACGAAAGAGAAGGCCGTACCGGTCTCTGGGTCAGAAGTAGCGATGGTACATCACCAGTGTTTACCTTTGCTGGTCCTGAGAAACATGATCTGTGGAAGGAAAAGAAAGTAGCTTGCTTGTCAGAGGGCCTCGAGGGGAGGCATTTTCTGCGGATAACTGTTCAGAGATTAGGATTTCTGATCTCTGGGTGAGAATGTAAAGAGCTCGGTGAAAGAATTAGGGAGGAGGGCGAGGTGGACAAGTAGACGTACTTAGACCATGTTCAGTGCAGTCTGAATTGCCCCCCACAAAGCTGCTGATAGGAACCGAATGGGTACATGGGACAGCTTAGTCTTGAGAGTCCCACAGGAGTGAGAATCTGACATGAAGCTGTCAGACTCGTCATCTTGGAGAAGAGGAGCCCCTTCACCCCCACACATTTTCACAGCAAATATGAGAGGAGCTATTCTTCATTTTCAGTAAAATCTCTGAGTATAAAGAAAGGCCTTCCATACTTGGGTATCATCTTCTTTTCAACTGCATTGACAGGTTCCTTTATTTATTTGAAAACGTTTGACAGTTTATGTATTTATTTTTTTTAGTTAAGTAAATTATAGTACTTGAAAGTAAGTTTCATACTTTCCACATAGCTGGCACCAACGGAGGCTTCCAGTGTGGGATCTCCTCCTGGCACCCTCTATAGCCCCAGTGGAGTCTTCTAAGAAGCAGATCTTTTATTCAGTACTCTGGTGGTCTGTGAGATGTTTGGTAATTGAGCAAACCTTCCTCCTAAAAAACAAACAATCAAACAAACAAACAAACAAACAAACAAAAAACTAATAAGCTGAGAAGATACAGGTTGCTCCTGTTCGAGGAGCCAAAGTGGCCACTTGTTTGTGTGCATTTCCTCAGTGCACCTCTCTCTCTCTCTCTCTCTGTCTCTCTCTCTGTCTCTCTCTCTGTCTCTCTCTCTGTCTCTCTCTCTGTCTCTCTCTCTCTCTCTCTCTCTCTCATACTGAGCCATCATGTGGTTGCTGGGAATTGAACTCAGGATGTCTGCATGCTCCGGCCCTGCTCCCTCTAGCCCAAAGATTTGTTTATTATTATATGTAAGTACACTGTAGCTGTCTTCAGACACTCCAGAAGAGGGTATCAGATCTCATTACAGATGGTTGTGAGCCACCATGTGGCTGCTGGGATTTGAACCTCAGTCAGTGCTCTTAACCACTGAGCCATCACTCCAGACCACATCTGTTAAAGCTAAGTGTTTAAGTGGGAAAGATTGTCATGTATCTCCAACCCCAGCTTTCTAGGCAGGCCTTAATTCTCTTTCAAATCTTTTGAGATTACCTTCTTTCCCCCTAACTAAACATGACATCGATGTTATTTGTCACCACCTGTTTTGCATAATAGTTTGATTCAAGGAAGAATGATACATGTCAAAACAAGGCACGTCGCCAAATTCTAGTTTTATCATCCTGTCTTGAGAAACTTCACATCAGGATATCCCACAGTTTTCTGCTTCTACATTTATCAACCATGCTTTGAAGCCCATAGCCACACAGGGAGCCAATAAATCAGAAACAGGGACAATATCCTATTGGATTCTTTAGAGCAAAGACAAACAACCTATAAACATAAAATGTATGTTATATGAAGTTAATAGGTATTAATAAATTTTATTTACTCAGATAATTGCACTTTGGGTACTATGAAAAACTACAGATTTGAGGTCTAGAAAGATGGCTTTGTGGTTAAGAGCACTACCTGCTCTTCCAGAGGACCCAGGTCTCATTCCCATCACCTACATGGTGTATGGGCTACCTGCTCTTCCAGAGGACCCAGGTCTCATTCCCATCACCTACATGGTGTATGGGCTACCTGCTCTTCCAGAGGACCCAGGTCTCATTCCCATCACCTACATGGTGTATGGGCTACCTGCTCTTCCAGAGGACCCAGGTCTCATTCCCATCACCTACATGGTGTATGGGCTACCTGCTCTTCCAGAGGACCCAGGTTTCATTCCCATCACCTACATGGTGTATGGGCTACCTGCTCTTCCAGAGGACCCAGTTTCATTCCCATCACCTACATGGTGTATGGGCTACCTGCTCTTCCAGAGGACCCAGGTTTCACTCCCATCACCTACATGGTGTATGGGCTACCTGCTATTCCAGAGGACCCAGGTCTCATTCCCATCACCTACATGGTGTATGGGCTAGCAACTGTCTGTAACTTCAGTTCCCAAGGATCTGATGCCCTCTTCTTGCTTCTGTAGATGCTGCATGCATGTGGTACACAGATATACATGCAGGCAAAATGCCAGGATACATGAAATATAAATAAACAAATACATCTTAAAAATAGAAATGCACAGAGTTTCTTTTATTTTTGTATTGAAAGTGATCAAACTTTCTGTGAGAGGCTAGATTGTGTGTGTATAATCTATCTATCTATCTATCTATCTATCTATCTATCTATCTATCTATCATCTCTATCTATCTATCATATCATATCTATCTATCTATCTATCTATCTATCTATCTATCTATCTATCTATCTATCTATCTATCTAGTAGGCTTTGATGGCAGCACAGTCTCTGTAATAATTACTCAATGTTTTTGTTGTATTAGGTAGGCAGTCCTGGGGGTAACGTAAGTGCATGGGTAGAGCTCTGACTCGTTAATACTTTATTTACAAAAACAGGGAGTGGGCTAGCTTGAGTATGTGGGCAGTGGATTCCCAATCTCTGCTAAAGAGTAAAGATTCTCAGATAATGCCAGAGAACAGGTCCACAAGCAATAACGCCTGAAATGTCACCAGGGCACATCAGCTCTGCTAGAGCGGATATCTGTGGGAGGCAGTCTGTATTTTGTCTCAGAGAAGGAACTTTAAAAATAGAACTAAAGGGGTTGGAGAGACGGCTCAGCTGTTAAGAGCAATGACTGCTCTTTCAGAGGAACCAGGTTCAGATCCCAGCAATCACACGGCGACTCACAATTGTCTGTAACTTCAAGATTTGACACCCTCTCACATGCACACAGGAAAGACACCAATGTACATAAAATAAAAATAAGTAAATTAAAAGAAATGGCGCTAAAGTCTAAAAGTAGGAAGGCATGAGACAGGGGCAGGTTGCAGGGATCAGATTCCCTCTCTGATTTCCGCCGTGCTATGAGAACTGAACCCTGTCGCTAACCATGGCATACAGGAGAACCATCTTCAATCTCACTCTTACCCCAAGAGTGATGAGCTATGTTCTGCACAGAAGTGCATTGCTCCTGGTCAGTATTCCCCAAGGGAATATCCCAAAGCAACTGTCCCAGGAGAATTTGAGCCTGATAGATTCTTTTCATCCACGATTGCCTGAGGGTTTGGCAGTCACGGCTAACCTTCCCTTCACAGTGACAGAGCGAGGTGAGTGTTTGCCTGTGTTCTTCAGGTCAAAAGGGAAAGGGAAACACATATTAGCTTTTGACACAGAAAATATCTTAGAACCCAAATGAGAGGTAGAGGCAAGCGAAGATGTCCTTCAGAACTTTCTGGACTAACAGGACAAGGACTCCTTAACTTTTTCACCTTATGACCCCGGGTCCTTGGGTTATAAAGGTTGCCATGGGCTGAGAACCACGGGATGGCTGAGCTAGTCCTTACTGCATAAAGACAACAACTGCTTGGATTATTTGATTATCTTTTTTGATCCTTCTTAGGTTACATGGCATAGAGTGAGAAAGGAGTCATTGAGGTCAAGTGTCATGTAGAGACTCATTCCCAAGGGCTTTGACATTCAGGCCAAATCCTTCTGGGAGGATATGTTCCCACTCCACTTTGCCCATCAAAACCACTCTGTCCTGAGCCACTGTCTCATGCTGATAACCCGCTCTGCCCTTGGTGTACAGTGAAAACGTTTAGCTTAGCTTTTTCTCTTTTCAATAGTCAGGCTTGGGGAACACAAAATTGATGAAACCAGGCCTTTATCTGCAAGGACTTCATGCTTTTGCCTACATCGAGTCTATGTGTTTTTCCTTCTGAGCTGATAATAGCCCCTTGGCATCAGAGAGTTCTCTCATCCTTCCTTTGAACCTGCCTGGTAGATGCTGTAGGGCTGAGGACTTAGTTGAAGAAATCATTGCTAAGTCTGTCACATCTGTGGTTAACAGACTCCCTCCCAGGCATAGTCCTGAACTGGAGTGACCTCTGACCCAGTCAGTGAAGTACTCCAAGGGTACCCACCACTCCTCCCACTGTACTTCCAGCCACCCTCCAGTTCAAAAAGCCCTCAGTACTCTCTCCACCCCTCTATGCCTCACATGAGAGAGACCGGGATGTGAGGACCGTGACATATAGTTTTATACTGTTCTGAGATTCTTATATGAAAGGGTTTGAGCAAAATGTGAGCACATTTATATTTGAGTGCTACGAGCTTTTATCTCAGAGACTTCACAGTTTAGACCTTTGACTGGGAAGTACAACCATTTTAGGGCAGAGAACTGTGAGCTCTCAGTAGATTTAAGAATAAGGGAGGTGTATTTCCAGTGCCTCCCTTGCCATTAGTGGGGAGCACGGCTACAGCTGGCCTTGGGCAGATCAGAGCCCAGCAGTTCTTGCCTCCCACCTAGATCTCACCCTTACAGTAAACTCCAACTCCTGAGAAGTTGGCAGGTAGCCTACCCTATGGGTTTAATGCAACAGATCCCACTCAAAGAGCCTCCCCTGTTTATTTTAAAGTTTCCTTGACACTTTTGTATTTTTATGCCATTTGAAAAGCATGGTGACATTCTTCTTTTACCTTTACTTTGACAATGCTAAGTAGCATGCACAAAAGAAGGGCAGAGCCCGGGGTGGGCCAGTGCCCTGCAAGGCTGAAGACTTCTCACCAGCTGCCTGTATGTGTACATTACCTCAGCTACATCAACCCTCCTCCCAGTTCTCCCTTTGATGAGCTTTTGAAAATAAAGTCATTCTCCAAAAGGAGCTATGCCTTTTCAGGAGAGATTCCCAAGTCAGGTAAGCCAGATTTATTGCTCTGTGCCTGGATTCTTCTTCCCTCCCCTCCCCTCAAGTGATATTGGGTGCTCCCCCTTCAGTAGAGTCTTCCCACCAATCAGAGTCCAACAAGGCACTTGCTGAGTGATGTCAGGAGCTGCCAGTGCCTCAGCTGAGTCCCAGAACCTCCTGTGCCTCTCAGCTCTTTCGTTAGCAAGCCATGTATGTCACGGAAACATGCTGCCGGTTAACCGTTAAACAGGGAGCTTACAGTTCTATGTTGGTATTACCATTTCAGTCAGAATCCCAACAGAAACTTATGTTTTTTCATGAGGTAGCAGACGCATTAACTTTTAAGATTAAAGTGAAAACTAAACATGGGAAAATTCAGAGGGAAATTTTGTTTTCTTGTAGGTTCCCTTTTATTTCATCAATAATAAGGCAATTATTTAATTTTATGACATTTCTTGATAGTGATTGTGTTGTTTTAGCCCTGTCAAATATATTTTAAATAAAAACATAAAGCTATTGAAATTTTCATTATGTATATTCATTGTACATGATATCATCGCATAAAGGACAGTTTCTGTTACATAAGAACCTATCGTGTCTTAGGGTTTTACTGGTGTGAGCAGACACCATGACCAAGGCAACTCTTATAATGGACAACATTTAATTGGGGCTGGCTTACAAGTTCAGAGGTTCAGTCTATTATCATCAAGTCAGGGACATGGCAGCATCCACGAAGGTATGGTGCAGGAGGATCTGAGAGTTCTGATCTTCATCTGAAGGCCGATAGAAGACCAGCTTCCAGGCAGCTAGGAGGAGGATCTTAAAGTCCATGTCCACAGTGACACACCTACTTTAACAAGGCCACACCTCCCAACAGTGCCACTCCCTGGGCCAAGCATATACCAACCATCCCAAGTATATAACTCTAGATATTCTTGCCTTTTCTTCTGTTCCCCCTCTTGCCAGTCCTCTGTGTTCCTATTGACACCTTCCTTATATGCATGGTTTTATGTATCTATATAGAATCTAAGTGGGGTTGGAGAGACAGTCCAGAGATTAAAATCATTTGCGGCTCTTCCAGAGGACCTGGGTTTAGTTCCAGTATACTGAGTGAGTTACAACCACCGGTAAGGGATTCAACTGACAATCTCTTCTGGGCTCCACAGGTACCCAAATACATGCATCATACACAAATAAAGTACAAATTAAATCTTAAGCTCTAGGGACCAAAACATTCAAAAAGCAAACATCTGACTCTTTAAGACTGACTTGTTTAATGTGATTATCTGCAGATGCATCTATTTTCTTGCAAATTACACAGCTTCATCTGAATGGCTGAAAAAATCGATTGTATAATACAGTCTCTTTATTCATTCCTTTGTGATATGTGAAATGTGCTGCAGTGTGTCTCTGTGGTATGTAGGCTTAGACTCCTTTGGGTAAACACCTAGGACTGATGTAGCTGTGTCACAGGAATGAGAAACGTCCATGCTGACTTCCACGGTGGCTGAACTAGTTTACGCTTGCACCAGCAGCATATAAGGGTACACTGATTAGTGCATGGCCCAGACAGTATAGGTATCTCAGTGACTATACTTCTGACTGGAAGGAGATATGTCACTCTGGTTTTAGTTATATCTCTCTAATGGCCAGGAAAGTTAAGTGGCTGTGTTTAGTGGTCAATTCTTTCTTGGAGAATTGTATATTAATTTCATTAGTCTGGTTATAGATTGGGTTATTTGAGTTCTTGTCTAGTTTTTTTTTTAAAGCTCTATTTATTGTATATCAGTGGTTCTAATCTTTCCTAACGCTGCTACCCTTTAGTACAGTTTCTCATGTTGTGGTGATCCCCAATTACAAAATTATTCCATTGCTACCTCATAAGTGAAAATTTGTTGCTCTTTGGAATCACAATGTAAACATTCTGATATACAATCTCAAAGGTTGAGAGCTGCTGGTCTACATATTAATTCTCAGTCAGATGTATAGCTACTGAAGATTTTCTAGTTGAAGCCAAGTGGGATCAGCATGTATGGAGTCCTTAAGATAAAGCCCAGGGAGTGTGAGTGTTGTGGATGGATTCTTTCTTTCTTTCTTTCTTTCTTTCTTTCTTTCTTTCTTTCTTTCTTTCTTTCTTTCTTTCTTTCCTTCCTTCTTTCTTTCTTTCTTTCTTTCTTTCTTTCTTTCTTTCTTTCTTTCTTTCTTCCCTCTTTCTCTTTCTCTTTCTTTTTCTCTTTCTCTTTCTCTTTCTCTCTCTCTCTTTCTTTCTCTTTCTCTTTTTCTCTCTCTTTTTCTCTCTTTCTCTCTCTCTTTCTCTCTCTTTCTCTCTCTCTCTCTTTCTTCTCCTTCTCCTTTTCCTCCTCTTCCTCCTCTCCCTCCTTCTCTTACTCCCCCTTCTCCTCCTCTAGCTCCTCCTCTCCCTCCTCCTCTTCCTTCTTTGTTTTTTCTAGACAGGGTTTGTCTGTGTAGCCCTGGCTATCCTGGAACTCAATTTGTAGGTCAAGCTGACCTTCAAGTCAGTGCGAGATCTGCCTGTCTCTAGTTCCCAAGTGCTGGGATTAAAGGCATATGACACCACACCCAGCTTGTGGAGGGATTCTAAAGAAACATAAAGATTACATTGAGTCTCCATCAAAGCACTGATCAGCACATGTATTTGAAGAAACTTAAGAATTAAAGTCCAGAGTAGCCGGGCAGTGGTGGCGCAAGCCTTTAATCCCAGCACTCGGGAGGCAGAGGCAGGCAGATTTCTGAGTTCGAGGCCATCCTGGTCAACAGAGTGAGTTCCAGAACAGCCAGGGCTACACAGAGAAACCCTGTCCCCCTCCCCCCCGAAAAAAAAAGTCCAGAGTAATTGTATGAACAGTCTTGTGTCTATAAACCAGATTTAAAAATCTTGTAGTTCTTTGGGAATTGGAAAAAATCCTCAGAAGGTCTAGCTGTATCCATGAACATTTATTAGCTCTAGTTTAAACATGGTCCTCTATCCACTTAACAAGTCTAAAAACAAGTCTTATTTGCTGGCTGGAGCCAAAAAGTTGATACACTTTTCAGTGAACTTAACTTTATGTCCAAGCAAAGCTGAGCAAGAATACTTATAAAAATATCAGATTGCTAGGGAGCTGTGAGACAGCACCAAACGCCAAATGTATGTATGTGTGTGTGTGTGTGTGTGTGTGTGTGTGTGTGTAGTGCTGGAGGGGGGTTGAGAACCGAAGACATTTGAATACATCATGGTCGAAAAGTGTTCATGCTTGACAACTGTAAACCTGTAGCTCCAGCCAGCAAATGCCAACCGTATAAATGTGAAAAAATAAATCTAATAAAGGCCTGTGGTACTCTAAATGTTCAGAGCCAGTGATAGAGAAAATGCTGAAAGTGGGCAGAAGAGAAGGTATGTCAGATGCAAAAGGAAAAATAATATCAGAATCCTCTTCCCGGAAACAAGATGGTGAAAAGACATTGCTGAAGAGCTTAAAGAACAGACCATGTTAAATGAGAAGCTGATAATCAACAAACAACACACGAGCTTGATTTTGAGAATACACGAGTAATATTAAAAGTAGGATCAATTTCCCTTTCTCTCTCTCTCTCTCTCTCTCTCTCTCCCTCTCTCTCTTTCCAGTCTAACAGGTCTAAATTGAATATGAGCCCAGATAGGCTGAGCTGAGCAAAATGTTCTCAACTCATTTTCTCGAACTTAGATAAGGTCAGGAAAGATAATTAACTTTTCTGATGGAGAAGTAACTGAACAATGAAAATCTGAAAGTGATTAAATATCCTTCCCCTCAGGGAAAGTGAAATTATGGGGGAAATTGTGGTTTCTTCAAGTACAATTAGTAAAATTATTTAAAAACACAGCATAGAGTCGATTCTATTTTGCAGCCGAGACCTTAGGATGCTCACTTTGTTCAAAAGCAGAGCGGGGGTCAGGGGTTTAGGTCTAAGCAGTTTATATAGAAGCCTTACCGTGAGACCTGAGATTTCCAATGACGTCTGTGGTTTGGAAACTTAACTGAGAGCTGATGCACTTTGGGAAAGTGACTGGATCTTGAGGTCTCTGACCTCATCAATGAATTAATCTGTTGATGGAATCATAAAATGATGGCATTAGTTATAGGCTATGAGAGTAGGAGGTGGGGCTAGTTAGAAGAAGTATATCTGTGTGTGAAGAGCTGTATCTTGTCTTTCAGCCTTTGTCCTGTTTTCCTGTTCATGATGAGTGAGTTGCTCTGCCTCATTATCTGCTCCCTTCCATGATGCTCCGGCTATCCCAGGCTTACAGCAATGGGTCCAGCCCACCAAGGCTGAGGCCTCTGAAACCATGAGCCAAAAGAAGTGTTTCCTCCTTTCAGCTCCTATGTCAGGTATTTTGTCACAGTGATGAGAAAATGACACAGGAAATGACATCAGTACTAGGAAGTCACTCTTGAAGTGAAATGAAGCAAAGGAAGGCAATGGCAGGAAGTTCTTGGCTAGCCCTTCTGTAGGTGGAACCAAGCCAGCAGCCTGACCTCCCTTAGGCATGCATCCTCTGGGAGGATTCAGCAGTTAGAAACTGGTGAGTCCTGTAGGTGTAGGGATAGGATGTTAGCTTACATGCGATCCCACTAGGCTCCTCCCAGAGACCTAGCAATGACTTATCTCATCACCTGCAGCTGTTACCTGCTGCCACCAGGTGTGGGTGGCTTATAAAAGGACTCTTTGCCACCCCAGTTCCCTCTTTGTTCCCACCCATGCCTAGCTGGTCTCTTTCCTCCTTTCAGTCTTTCTTTCTGTCCTCCTCTGTCCCACCTTCTCACTGCGTGGCTCTGTTCCTGTCTGTCTGCCTCTATCCCTTCTCCAGACCTCTACTTCTTCCCCTTCCCCCCAATAAACCTTCTTTATACCAGGTGTGTTGCACAGTGTGATTTCTCATGGGGATACATTGGCATGGGCCTGCCAGGTCTGGCCATCCAGCCATTGTCCTTGTCCCACGCCCCCCCCCCCATATGCTCCTCTATCCTATTCTCCTAACCCCCCTTTTCCTCCATGCAAGCGCGCTTGCACGCACTATGTCTGAGAGTTTAAGTGCTAAGGCTTCGTCTCTTTCCACACAATGTGCTTTCCCCATCCCCAGATTTGCTCAAGCTCTGGAAAGCACTTGGCTATGTGTGGTCAGTTGTTAGAATCTGGAAAGTTTCTACCTTCCCTGCTTCTGAGTTGTGTACCTACCCTGAGTGGTTTTCTAGTGACTCCCCATCATCCTTAATCCTAAATATCATACCTTTTGTTAGTTCAGATTTTCATAAAGAAAAGCCAAAAAGAATCGCTGACTACATCTCCAAGGTCCTCTGAAGGGAAGGCTAACAAAAGGCTATATACCTTTTTAGCTTGGAGGCAGGAGGAAAAAAAATATCAAAAGACTCAAACAGAAACTCAAGAGCAATTCTGCAGTGAAACCAGGATGAACCAGACATTGTAGCTTTGTGTTATATACATTCCGCAAGTTGCTGCTAATCCCCTCACGCCTTTGGAATGTCCTCAGTCCTTTTGCTGGGCAAACCCCAAATGGCTGCAAACTGCATAGCACCTGGTTTCTAGGCAAAGGGGACTATGCTGCCATGTAAATAGAAGCCTGCTAAGACTCAAGATAGTCTCATATAATTAAAAAGTCAGGACTTGAATTAATTAATCCAAAGGTCACCGAAGAGCAAGCTCATTAGCTAGACTACAAGGTTCCTGGTTATAAAATCAACCTCCGTCTTCTGGTTCCTTTGTCTTAAAGCCTTTTAAAAAATAGACACACTGTAAGACTAGTCCTTTGAAGATACAGTTGTATAAATTTAAATACATCTATCTGTGGATAAAAACCACATTTTGGAAACAAAACTGTTTTATTATCCAAAAATTCTTCATGTTGCCAGTTGGATACCTGCTTGTGGGGAAACCCTGCTAATTAAGCTACCATGATAGCTCCTCTGAGCAAGGCTCAAAATGGAGGACTCCCTTTCCCCAAAGGGCTTCCCCTTCTCAGACCTTGTTTGGGGATCCTAACCCTCCTACAGCCTATACCTGGGGAAGGCTGAGTAGTCCTTGGCAAACCTACAACTTCTTCTTCCCTAGTAAGAACCCGCCCAGCAAGTCCCTAGGATTCCTGGAATGTCTCTCCCTACTAATGAGGCATTCACAGGATGTTAAAGTCTAGCCAATGATTTTCATTTACCCTGAAAACTCCTTCCCATTCTTCAAGGTCCATAAATAACCCCAATTCACCCTGAATAAAGTGTGTGCTTACAAGCCCATCCTGAATAAAGGTATGTGTATGAGCTAAGACAGTCTAAAAGAGCTGGACCACTAAGGTCCTTGGAGAAGGCCTCCTCCCCTGCCCTCCACTGCACTCAATCCCAGCCGGACCAGCGTCCTGCAGACCCCACCTGTTCTACATTCTCTGATTCATCCTTCTAGCCCAGTGTGCAGAGGCATCTGGACACAAGGAGCCAGAAGCTGGATCCCAACACGCATACTGCGTGTCATCAGTCCTCATCAAAGCCTGATGGCCAATGAGACATTGCACCTTTCCATAGCTTTGCCTTGTACTAAGTAACATATAAATGTCATCGAGGAGCATCTGGTCACTTGAGATTGTTTCTTAGTCAGCACACTTGGAGAGAGATGTGTCTCTGCTCTGTGTACCGATAGATTATTCCTTCCTCATGGCTGAGCAGTTCCACATTGTGCTACTCATTTCCCACTGAAGGATGTTTGAATCACTGGCAAGCTTGGGAAATTGGAGTAGGCTCACAGCAAACATTTATACAGATGCATTTCAGTTTTCGAGGATAAATATCTAGATTTAGGATTGCTGGGTCACATGCAGTCAGAGCCTATTCATCTTCATATATAACCAGACACTTGCTCTCCAATAGCCACTTCATGTTGTGTCACCAAATCCCGTGTTCTCAGTTTCTTCACATCTTCACCAATACTCAACCGTGCCAGGCTGATGAGTGACCCTACCGGGTGCATGGTGACATCTCACATGGTTTTCTTCTGTTTCTCTGTCACTAATGTCACCTCCTGCCTGGCTGCTTATTTTATTTTTGTTTTCCTTTGGTTTTCAGGTATGCGGATGTATCTCATGGGTGTTTGCATATGCTTTGCTGCATGTTTTCTGTGGTTTTGACTTGTGTTTCGTGAATCTCATTAGTTTTAGAAAATCCTTAGCCATCGTTCTTTGAAGAATCTCATTGGTCTTGTTCTGTTCTCTTCTTTGGGGAAGTCCAGACCCATGGCTGGTGATCATTTTGTCTCCTTAGAATATGCCCATCCTTCTCTATTGCTGTGTAGTAAATGTGAATGTGCGTGTGCTTGTGTGTGTGTGTGTGTGTGTGTGTATGTGTGCTTGAGTGTAAATGTCTGAATGCTTTGAAAACAAAAGATACTCAAGTAATGTTTTTAATGCATGGAGATGAGCCTTTCTCTCTCCCTCCCTCTCTCTCCCCCTCTCCCTCTCCCCACCTCTTTCTCTCAGGCTTGAGTGTCAGGTATTACAGGTCTAAGCGGAGGTGGTGGGCTGAGTAAAATTTCTCATCATCTTTAGTCACCGAGAGTGTACCATAGGCTTTGAATTTCTTCAATGATTCCTCACTTGGAGGATGTGTTCACTACTTTCTGCTTTTCCTTCTGTGAGATCAAAACAAGAACAATATACTAAAACAAGAAAATATATACCTTACAGGTTAAGGGTTCTGTTTGCAGTTAAGACAGTTAATAATATGTTCCTACTTTTAGTCCCAAACCTTGGGAGGCAGAGACAGAGATAGGCAGATCACTGAGTTCAAAACCAGTATGGTCTACAGAGTTCCAGGATAGCCAAAGCTACACAGAGAAACCTTGTCTCAACAAAACAAAACAAAACAAAACAAAACAAAACAAAACAAACAAAAAACTAAAACAACAAAAAAGTTTCTGTTTGATTTGTGACGTCCTTACAAGTTAAGATTTCTATTTGTAATTAAGAGTAAATTCTTGGCCGGGCATGGTGGCACACGCCTTTAATCCCAGCACTCAGGAGGCAGAGGCAGGTGGATTTCTGAGTTCGAGGCCAGCCTGGTCTACAAAGTGAGTTCCAGGACAGCCAGGGCTATACAGAAAAACCCTGTCTCAAAAAACCAAAAAAAAAAAAAAAAAAAAAAAGTAAGTTTTGTTTCTTAGATCTGATATAAACTGAAAAATATGTTTTTCAACCTACACTAAACTAGTGACCCCATTCACATGATGTCATCCTTACCCCTGTTCCTTCCCTTTCTTTGTATCTTTCTAATAATATATAACTGCTGACTCTTTAGCTACTGTGCACATCTTATTTCTCATATTAAAGGGACTTCAAGAAGCCAGCAGGGGCTGCTTCAATTAGACAATCATGGATTTCATCCTTTCTCCTCATGAGCCTCAAGTTTAACTCTCCCTAGAGAGAAATTCTCAGAAGCTTTATTTTCAATTTTGCTTTAACCTTTATGTTGATTCTTTTAGACCCTCGTGCATGATAAGCAGAGAAGACTCTGGTTCTATCTTACCATCCCGTGTCTCTCTGTCATTTCTCGGACTCCTCCCATAAGCCCCTCCCAACATCACATCTTCTTCCACGGTCTGCTGACAGGTTGTTCGTCTCTGAGCGGGTGTTGGGGGTGCTGTTGTCAGATGTTCTGATTTAGCTTCAGTCTTAGACAGGCCTTGGAAGCTCAGGTCTTGGAGCTGTGGCTCTCACTAGTTAGTGCTCCTGATTTCTGGAGTATTGGTTGTCCTCGAGTATGACCTCACCTTTCTCAGTGGGTAGAGCTCTAACAAAGTCTGCTTCCTCTTGCTGTCACAGTTGATCTCTCCCTGGGAAGAGAAGCCCTCCATGTGAAATTTGGGAAGATGGGTCTGGTGGAGTTGTAGCAATGTCTCTGCTGTTCCATGGACTTTCTAGGGGTTTCTTCCCTGATTTTCCCAGTAAGTATCTGGCTGGGTTTGTAGAGTGAAGCTCAGGGCAGGTCCTGCCCTCATGTCTGTGGGAAGCAGGAGTCACACCAGCCTTTAACTCTTTAAGACTTGAATGAAACTGAATCATTGGATTGGTATTTGACACCATTTGCAAAATGTGCATGTGGCTGTCCCACCCCACCACATGTGCCTCATTCTCTTTATTTTCTGTCAGATGTTTGTCTGGTGAGTCTAGGTGTCTGAAAGTTTAGACGATGTTGCTAACCTGTATTTTGTTGCAGTTTTCCTGCTGTATGTGTGGCCACAGTGTCCTCTCCTTTAGAGGGGGAACAGAAATAGGTGAATATGTGCTCTTCTTTGATAGTTTGTTTCTAAGCTGAGATTGCCTGTATCACCTTTTCCTTGTATGGGCTCATGTTTCTCAGTGCAAAGGAACCTTTAATTAGCTTCGTTCCCCCAGTTATTTTGCAATTTCCACAGCAATGGTTTAGATGTCATTAACTCCCACAGGCCCTCGTATTGGAGGTTGGGTGGGGACTGGTGGGCGGTCATTAGGTCATTGTCAATACTACAGGCAGGACTGTACTTGGGCAGTTCTTCCTGGACCCAGGTTAACGCTTACGGACTTGAACCCTGCTCCTCCTACCCTCTCATGCTTCCTGCCTAGCTAAGAATTAATTAATTAAACTGGCAATTTCCCCTCCCTCCTTTCCTCCTAGTCCCTCCCCACATCTTACCTTCTCTCCAAGGTCCATTCCTCCTTCAGAAAAGGGCGGACCTCCCAGGGCTATTAACCACACATGGTATATCAAGTTGGAATAACACTAAGTATCTTCTCTCATAGTAAGCTGGACAAGGCAACCCAGTAGGAGGAAAAGGGTCCCAAAAGCAGACAAAAGAGTCAGAGACAGCCTCTGCTTCCACTTTTAGGAGTCCTACAAGAAGAGCAAGCTATACAACCATACTACACATGCAGAGGGCCTAGGGTCAGACCTAGCAGGCTCTCCGTGAGACCTTATGAGCCCTGATTAATTTTCTTGTGGTATCCTTGACCCCCTCTAGCACCTACAATCCTTCCTCCCTTTCTGCAGGATTCCCTGAGCACTGCCTAATATTTGGATATGGGACCCTGCATTCCTTTCCATCAGTTGCTGGATGAAGTCTCTGTGGTGATGATTTTGCCAGGCTTCTGTCTCGAGTATAGCAGGTATCATTAGGATTCATTTCATTTACCATCCTTCCCCTCCCTGGTAGTGTTTGGTTCTATCTGGAAACAACCTAGATGTCCCTCAACTGAAAAATGGACAAAGAAAATGCCATGCATTTACACAATGGAGTATTTTACTCAGCTGTTAAAAAAAATAACATCATGAAATTTGCAGGCAAAATGGATAGAACTAGAAAAAAAACCCATCCTGAGTGAGGCAACTCAGACCCAGAACAGAAGACAAACATACTATGGTCTCACTTGTAAGTGGATATTAGCTGCAAAGTAAAGGATAGCTATGCAATGATCGATCCATATACCCGTGGACTGGCGTGTGTGGGAACAGGAACAGAGGGGTCAGGTGGGAAGATAGAGGGAGAGAATCCTGGAAGAGATGATTGGGATTGGGGGCCAGTTTGGTGGTAAGGTAGAAATCTAATGCAGTAGAAATTCCTAGGCATCTAAGAGGGTGACCCCCTAAGTAAGACTTCTAGTAACAGGGAATATTGAACCAGAACTGGCTGTTAGCATTCTGTCTAAGCTCCACCCCACAGTTACCAGGCAACAGCCAGATGAACTCCACCCTACAGTTACCTGGCAACAGCCAGATAGGCTTGACCCACTATAAAAGGGGCTGCTTGGACCTTCTTGGACTCCCCTCCCCTGCCCCCTCCCCCCCTTGTTCCTTTCTTGCTACCGCTCTGTCCCCTCGCCCCTTCCCCATTCCCTTTCCCCCTCTCTCCGGCTCATGGATGGCCTCTACTTCTGTACTTCACTCTCTCTCTCTCTCTGCCTTTCTCTGCCTCTGCTATTCTCTTAACTCCCTTCCCCATGCCCTGAATAAACTCTATTCTATATATACCATCATGTGGCTAGTTCCTTAGGGGGAAGGGATGCCTCAGCATGGGCCTGCTGAGACACCCCCTTGCCCCACACCTCCATAGGACATATCCCCTCCTCTCTTTATCTCTTTATAAACACAACATTGGCCATCTCCTGTAACTAGGCAAGGCTTTCAGTGGAGGAACTGGGACACCAACCCAGTGACAAAACCTTTGACCTACAATTTGTCCCGTCTGCAAGACCAGCTGGGGTAAAGGTGGCATAGAACTTGTGGGAGTGGCCCACAATGACTGGTCCAGCTTGAGACCCATGTCATGAGAGGGAGCCCGTCCTGGCACTGCCTGGAGGGCCAGGAACCTGATGCTGAATAGCCAGAGACCTAGCTAAGAATTCTTATCCCCCATGGATTCCTGTGTCTGTGCCACCATCCAAGGTGAAGTCGTTGCCAGAGGTAAATATCCAGAATTGAAAGGACCTCCCCTTCTCAATTCAGTGATAAGCAGTTAACAATCTTATTTCCTTCTTTCCAGGTTTCCTTTGCTTTCTTGTTTATTTGCCCAAATGTTTTCCATTTGCTTGGTTAATTGACTGTGTTTGCATGTTCCTGCCAGTTAGAGTACTGGTTACTCAAGCACCATGCAGCAGCTTTTCCACGAAGACCTAGAGGAGCTTCGTCCTGGGTGGCAGACAGGTTCCTGATACTCTACTAGCTGTGAGAGGAGAATGAGGTGGTGAGTGTTTCTCAGCAGTCAGGAGAATGCAGATGGCGCCTTCACTCAGGAGGAGGTTGCAGATGGAAGGCAGAATGGAGATTGTCGCTGTTCCCCTTGCTCTCGGTCACACGTATGCACGCTTTGCCGTGCATGCACACCCCTCCCAGACACGCCTGTCTCTCCGTAAACTGCACAATGATCTTCCTGCATTCCTCTGGCGAAAGAAGAAGCAAAAGATGAACTCATTCTCCTCCCCTTTAAAATAGAAAATATCCACATTGATTTTCTCTGACCAAAATGTGTGTGTGTGTGTGTGTGTGTGTGTGTGTGTGTGTGTGTGTGTGTGATCACTGTAGGGAAAAAATCCGACAAAACAAAACAAAAAAGGAGTAAAAATCTGTTTTCTTTCTCCCTCTCTTCCAGATCAGAGCACCGTGGTGTAATTTTGTTATACATTCCCCAGAAGTTTTCTGTTTGTATACAAAAGGATGTGTGTCTTTATTTTTAAGACGCCAGGCTAATGCACTTGACTAGTGTGAAGACAGGGTTTAACGGAGGCTGCTTTCTTCCTCTTGGCAGCTCCAGGTTTATTGCTGTGATGGGTGAAGTAAGAAGCAGCTAGTCAGAGAAGCTGCAGCAGCTTTAAACAACAGAGTGTGTGAAAGCCACGAGAGGCACTGTAAAATGACTGGGGAGGGGGGAGGGGTGTGCACGCTTGTGTTTACAGACACGGAGTGCGAGGGCCTTCATGGCTCCACCCTGTCAGTGGGTGGCAAGGTCAGGGTGTGTAGGAACAGGAACATCCCTTTGTCTGCAGGCCTGGCCTCCACACCTCACAAGAAAAGCCGCAGCTCTTTCTAGTTGCCTTCTTGCTAAAAGGTCATTTTGTCTTGTTTCTCTCAAGGCCATTCTGGTCCCCCTGACGTGCTGGCCTCAGCTTTGATCTACAAGCCCAGGGCTCTGCAGGGAGCCCAGGCATTGGTAGTGAGTGTGTACTTGTGTCAGGACTGTCTGGTTAAGCAGGGCGCTGGCAGAACTGTTGGTGTCAGCATGCCACTTTGGGCACTCTCCACTGAAGATCGCCCAAGGAGTGGGCTCCCGGTTCTGTGCATTTCCTGAACATTCTTGGCTGGCAGCAAATGTCTTGGTGATGAGGAGAGCCCACAGCAATCAGAAGCTGAGAGCTGATTGCTCTTTAAGCCAGTCTGTCCTAACATTAATAGCAACCAGGGGCCTGATTGACTAAGAATGCAGACCTCGAATAATGCCCGAGACTTAGCCAAACAAAGCTCTCACATATGTATCAGAGGAAGATGGGTTCTGCAGGATTCACCTATAAGAGCAGAACGGGGCATCTCAGATGCATCTGTAGGGGTCAACTCAGAGATTGCGTCCTCCGTTACTGCCACACCCATCTCAGAGCTGGCCTCTCTGCTCAGTTATGCTCATTCTTAATGTGACTAATAATTAAGTGTTGATTCTGTGTGGGGTGGTGCCTGGATCCCAGCCCTTCCTTCCATCTGGCAAGCCTCACTCTGAGCCCAAGCTTTTGGTGACTGTGGAAGGAAAAGGAGCCTTCTGAGTGTTGGTTAGTCCTCCTCTCTGCCTGAGCAAGGTCTCGGACCCCACAGGCTCCAAGAATATGGCTGGACAAAGGATGAAGGGGAAAGAAATCATATTGTCCATATTTGAGCCAGCAGGCACAGGCTCAGGGCCAAGTGCAGCTTTTCCTAGACATGGAGGAACATCTTTCTGCACTTAGAACCAACCCAGTGTAGTACTTGCAATCCAGGAGAATGTACAGGGGTCATGTACACGGCAGTAATTCAATGCTTTTCTTATTTCCTGTCGTTAATTTGGGATGAACTCACATATTTATTCCAGGAACATTAAATTTTGTGCCAGAGAGTGAGCAGAGGCCTGGGAGCAGAGCAGTTGGCATGTTCTGCTTACAGTTTGTACTGAGGAGTGATGGAGGTGATGGAGGGGACCGAGAGGTGTAGCAGAGGAATCTACATTCAAAATCACATTCAGCCAGCCTGGGGCAGAGCTAGGCATTACAGATGTGGACAAGCCTTTGAAGGACTTACTCATGGTTTCCTGATCTAGTCAACAGATCTCACAGAGTGGAGATTTCATTTACTCTGAGATGTTGGGCCAGGATGGTGCCCACATCCTAATCTGCAGAACCTGTAAAGAGTTCTTTATGTGACCAAGGGATGTGATGAAGTTGGGATTCTTCAGAGGAGGAGTTTATCGGGTGGACCCTAAATATAATGGTTTGCATCCAAGAGAGGCAGAGGGAGCTTTGAGACAGACACCGCCTGGGGGAGGAGGCGATGTGAAGACGGAGGCAGACTGCATTTTGGTCAAATGTTCCCTTTGTGTTGTTGTGACTGTCATCTCATATTTATGGGTGGGTGGCTTAGACTTGTGAGAATAAGGAAATTCTCTGCGTTTGGATTGAGAAGAAAAGACAGAGTTTTAGGGTGTGTTCTAGTTAGCTCTCTGATGCTGTGATAAAACACTGACCGGAAGCCAACTGGGGAGGAAGGGGTTTCTTCAGCTGACATGTGCCCCGCATCCAGTCAGTCATCAGGAAAGTTAAGGTAGGAGCTCAAGGTGGAGCAGAGCCAGAGAATGCGGAGGAAGCTGTTCACCGCTGCTCACTGCTCACTCCCTGGCAATTGTTCAGCTAGCTCTGTTATGCGGCCCAGCCCCACCTCCCCCAGGGATGGCACCATCCGACAGCCGGCTGGGCCCTCCTATGTCATTGAGCAAGCAAGAAAATACCCCCACGGACATGCCCACGAGCCAATCTCTCAGTTGAGGTTATTTCTTCCCAGATGTGTGAGGTTGACCACTGAGGCTAATTGTGCCGAGGACAGGCTGTGTCACTAAATGACTCCAAACTGGCAGGGGTCATTCTTGTGTGTGTTACTTATCCACTGTGAACTAGGGTGCTGCTGGTTAGTGGGGTTCTGCGTATCATTGACACTTTGGCTCTGGAAGGTTAGAATGACCCTGGAGACTGAGGCAGAGAGAATGAGGTCCACTCAGGGCTTGCCACTGTCTACCCAGTGACACACAGCGTCTTCTCACAGTCCAGTGGAACACTGATGACAGAGATGGGCTTACTGGAAATGGCTGCAAAGTATAGAAGAGCAAACAGAGAGCATTTGGTGACCATTGTTGACTTTGCCATAGACAGGGGATTTACTCTGTCTGGATGCTGCTAATGGCCTTGTACCGGTGTCAGGGAATGGAGCTGTCTCGGGGTCCGTGTCAAGGTCCTGTGGTCAGCATGTCTGCTTCCTCCTCCTCGTGCTTCCTATAGCTGGTTCTCCCTGCAGGGACTCAGGAAGAGGTACCAAGGGTTGATGTGACTGATCACCACCCTGCTATACACAGAGCATTTAATGGGACGCTTTGGACTAACTGGATAAGGTCAGGAATAACATAAAGGGGCTCTGCATATTAACTGAGCAAACATGGCTATGCTGAGCAGAGGCTTAGGGCGGGTTGAGGTCACCCAGAGAATAATACTATAAGATCATGGTCACATTGGCCTGGGAGTGGAGGACCTGAGCCCTGTTTGGACCAGAGAACAACCCAAGGTTCTGCAGCCAGACAGTGGCAGAGCCCACTCTAATGTATGTATGACTCTGTGTCTCCTCACATTGTCCCAGAAGTTCTGCTCCCTGGACTTGGGCTCACAGCAGCGACCTGGGATATTTTGGTTTCCCCTGTGTGTTCAAGCCTGGGACCAAAACATACTTCATTCATGACAACCACCTCAAGCAGCACTGAGGTATGAAAGCTGCCTAGCTGGGTTTCCAGCTCCAGTGATTCCAGGGTAGAAATACCGTGCAGCCTTGCTTGCAGCAGGGAACTTTTCTCAGCATCAGAGCTTTGCTGAGAGCAGAGAGAATTTCAGATTGGCACCGTTGAAACTCAAGCACCCCAAAGCACATGTCCTCTCGTTTCAGCAGCCACTGTGCGGTCTCCACAGATGTCTGAGCCCACAGTCCTCTGCACCGCCTGTGCTCCCTGCTCTCCTGGCTGGGGTGCAGCTGTAGAACACTGCCCTTCCACACGGCTTTGAGCCAGTTCCTTCAGCTTGGTGATAGGCAACCGGCTTCGTTTTCCTTATCTCTAAAGGACTGTTGCCCACTCAAAGTGATGTCTTCCATGTCTGGGGGTGCATGGGTGTGTGTGTGTGTGGGGGGGTGAAGGTGGGGGAAGCTTGCACATACAGAATGTGTTTGGAGTGCTTCCCCAAAATGTTCCTGAACATGATAGGAAACATGTACAATGTGTGAAAGTCTCCAGACACATACATATGAAAGCACTCATATCCACACTACACACCAGTCCTAACCATTCTGAGAGAAACCATTACAAAAGTTCCTGGCAGCCCCACCCCCGCGCCCCCACGGAGACCTGAATCTGACCAGTCAGTTAAACTTAGTTTTTCCACAGTTGGCATTTCTTGTCCCAATTCACTTTCCCTTTAGTCTCCTATTGGTACAGCATCTACTTCCTCTCGAAGGCAAGCAGCTGCTGACTAGCCAGGGTTGTGGCTTTTCTCTGCCTCTCAGCTGCTGGGGTGGAGGTGGGGGTGGAGCTGCGGACTGAGGGATGGGAGGGGCTTGGTTCTGGTGCTGCTTGCCCAAGGTAAGCCGGGGTCTCACTCCTTAAACTTCCTCTGGGTAGGAAGGCTCCAATTATACATGGCTGCTTTTAGTTCCCAGAGTAGTGGAGCAGGGGTGTTTGTGTCTCATCACGCCGGTGGACGAAGGGCGTGTCCTTCCTTTCTCAGCACAGGCGGGCCATTGTAGTTAATGTAGCTTGGCTCGTGCTTCTGCTCATTCACATCTTTACAGCGTTAGTGCTAATGCGACCAGGGAAACCGAGGGGTATGTGAACTCTAATCACAACATAAACGAGCTTTATGAGGGGAGATCTGAACGGGCCCTCATCACAGATTCCTGCCAGAGGTCTCTCTCTATTCAGCCTTCAGTTCCCCGGTGCGGAGAGGTCTGTTCTGATTCTGCTACAGCTTCACCTGGCCAAATAGGGGAGGAGTAGAAGTTCTTCCCGAAGTCATCTCTCTTCCGTATGTGAATCCAGACAAATTTTCCAATACTGTTTCAGGTAAATTATGAAACCCAATTTTTTTCTTTGAACCAAACTTGGTAGGAGCATCCCAGTTTGATAGCACCAGGAGCTGAATGAAAAAAATGTTTTCTTGGAGCCAAAGAATTAGGAGAAAGGCCATTAATAAAATTCATAGTTAAGTTGGTATTCTGGTACACATTTCTGGGTTTATGATCAGTGAAAATCAGAAGTCAAACAAACAAACAAACAAGAGGAAACCTTCTAGGCCTTTGTCTGATGTAATTCCCCCAGGTTACTTCTGTAGGAAACTCCTGTTGGTAACTGTAGGATGCCAACTTGGTGACCTGGATTCTAATTGTAACAAGACATCCCTGGTGGCAAAGGCTGCTCTGCCAAGTTCCAGAGCCTGGAGTCTTCGGAGCTGGAAGATATCCTTGACTGCTCATGTGCCCACCTGGGAGAGGAGTTTGGGCAATGGACTGAGGCAAATTTAAATAGTTTTCAGAAGAGGATTAAAAGGGTTTTCAGAGCTCAGGGAAACAGCCACTCTCTCAGCCCTACTGGGGGATTCAGAGACTTGGATTAAGCTTTAGCCTTGCCTTTGGAGTGCCTTTTCTGCTGTAGGGCTTTGACTCCTGGGTCTTCAGGGCTCTGCTGTGGTCACACGGTTTCTGCTTCCATTGGAAATTCTGTTCTCCTTTCAGGACCCACGCAGGGCTCTGCACATGAAAGAAACTTCTGGAATCCTCATACTTCTAAAGGCTCCAGTTAAAAACTGGAAGACCACACTACTCCTACCTCTAATTATGCCTCCGTGCTTAGGATTTTGGTAGAGCCATTCTATTCGTACTGAGTTTTATCATTAACTTAGAATGGGAGCCTTGTGTTTCAGGAGACCTGGAGACATACCACTGCAATGTAGTTTGTAAGAGGTGCATCCATTAAAGAAAACAAATGTATGGGCCTGCTAACTCATTCTAGGTCATTCTTTGCCAGGCCAAAGCACTATTTGCTCAAAGTTTCTTCAAAAGCTAAGATCAGAGGGAGACACAGGATCAAGAGGAGCATGAAGTTCGGCTGGCAACACACTGGGAGATAATACAGCCTCTCTTCAGAGAGAACAGAGATGGGCGCCGAGGATAAAGATTGGGACACAATGGCTTTATCCATTTGACAGGAGTCTAGCTCAGAGTGAGTCCTAGCATCTTCTTGGCACTTGCTGCAATTTTCATAAAATTATTTGTCAGTAGCTAAAATGTCTCTTTCCCATCCTCTGTAACATGGAGCATAATGTTGAGAGCACTGTGGGCCGGGCCTTTACCAGTGTTCTTGGTGTGACCTTACCGGAGGTCAGATTGTAAAGGACTTCCCGGGAGTAGATGTTTTTCTTGTGAATTTCTGGAACAAGTTAACTGTGCATACAGAGGACAGGATGACCAAAGAGTGTGTGAAGTTGAACTCAAGCGTACTTCTTGGTGCAGTAGTCAGAGAGTGTGTGAGGTTGAATTCAGGCGTACTTCTCGGTGCAGTAGTCAAATTTCACACTTCTCTTTTTAAAAAGTGTATCTGACAGGCATGTTTTGATTTATGGCACCCTGACAGCTTTTAGCATTTCTGGGTTCCTCACAAGCTTGTAGTGTGGAGAGAGCCATGGCAATAATTAATAATTTTAAAAGCAGGTTTGTCCTGCCCTTACCTTCTGTGCCAAATGACAGAGTCCCCAGATTCACAACACAGTTCAATGGACTGGCTGGCAGGAGCAGAGTTCTGACTGTAGTTTGGGATGTGAGATCTGGTTCTAAGTTTCACTGCCTTGGAAGGTACCAAGACAGGTGAGAGGGTCCCCGATCATGAATAGATATGTCCTATATAAAAATATGCAATTAAAACTAAATTAATTTTCTTTCCAATTTATGCCCTTATCCACATGTTCCTATATTCTATAATAGAGATTCATTCATTTTTAGAGTTAGTGCTTTCAAATAAAGGTCATTAAAAGATTAAAGTAGGATCTGGAGAGATGGCTCAGTGATTAGGAGAACTGGATGCTCTTACGTAGGACCTAGGTTTAGTTCTTAGCACTTACATGGCAGTTAACAACCATCTGTGACTCCAGCTCCAAATTATCTGGTACCTCCTTTTGACCTCCAGAGGTACCAGGAACCCATGTGGTACACACACACACACACACACACACACACACACACACACACGTATAGAGAGAGGCAAAGCACTCATCAGTATAAAATAATAATAAAAAAGCCCAAAGACTTATTTAAAGCCCTGGCTTTGATTTCCTTCCCATTTTTTAAACTCACTTTTCTGTATGATTTTAATATTTCTGTATTTTAACTTTTGGCTGAAAAACTCTTATCAACTGACAAAATTATTTTGGGTATCAGTTATGTCTTCAGTCACAGTAACACACTGTTTGCTGTGAACCCCACATTAGCCCCACATATAGACATGCTAAAAATAGAAAGACACATGCAAAGTCTTTTCTGGACTCCAAATCCACAGCCTTTTTTGTTTCTTTGTCTGAGTTCTTAAGACACTGTGGAACTAGCTGTGCAAACATCTTCAGGGCTGGGACTGCCCTGGCACTCCATGGTCAATATGCAGAAGGAAACACGCTGGATGTATTTGCTGTTTTGAAGGAAAAGGAAATTTGATTCTGACCAAAAAACTGCTTCCAAATGGTTTATGATTTAAGTAGCAGGTGCATTTTTCACTGAATAACAGAATAACAGAAACTAAAAGATGATTTAAGAAAAGCAGTGTTCCTGTTTTTTGAGATTATAATATAATTACATTATTTCTCCCTTCCCTTTCCTTCCTCCGCTCCCCCCCCACTCGCCTATGCACTGCCTCCTTGCTCTCTTTCAAGTTCATGCCTCTAAAATTGTTGGTGTGTATGTGTGTGTGTGTGTGTGTGTGTGTGTGTAAGTATTTTTAAGTCTATAAATACAACGTACTTAGTCAATGTAACGTTATTTGTCTGTATCTGTTTTCAGGGATGACCATTTGGTATTGGGTAACCAATTGGTGTGGTCTTCCCTGGGAAGACTATTTCCCTTGCTCTCAGTATTCCTAGTTGCCTGTAGATCTTTGTCTAGGGTTGAGGCCTTGTACACTTTCCCTCTTCCATGTTACTATATCTTGGTTTCATCCTGGTTTCAGGTAATGTTTTTAAGTATATCATCTCAAACAGGCAGGCATGTTTTTTTGTTTGTTTGCATATTGTCTGACTTTTTTTTTTTTTCCAAGACAGCCCTGGCTGTTCTGGAACTCACTTTGTAGACCAGGCTGGCCTCGAACTCAGAAATCTGCCTGCTTCTGCCTCCCAAGTGCTGGGATTAAAGGCGTGTGCCACCACCGTCCAGCTTGTTTGACAATTCTAAAAGACACAAACTCACAGCAAACTCCCTGTTCCCCAGGCTCTTACAGTCTTCCTGACCCCACTCCCACAATGATTTCCAAACCTTAGGTCCAGGAGTTGTGTTTTATATGCATTAGTTGACATGTCTCCAAAAGTAAGACAAATCCTTAGAATGTGGCTAAACATTACTCTGTGTTAGAGTGGTAGTTGTAGGTTGTAGGATCTCCTCTAAGATCTGTGACTTCACTATCCCTGGGTAGTTGGCTAGGCTTCCCTCTTGTTGAGTGGCACTTAAGTCCAATTAGAGAGTTGTTGGTTACCACCAAGGTGTGTGTGTCACTACTGCACCCATAGGGTTATCATGCCATGTGGTCTTTGTTGTGGTTCATAGGTGTTATAGCTAGGTGGGAAGGTAGGATCTACCTTCCTTCCAGTTGGTGGTTTCCAGTTGGTGTCTTCTTGTACTATGAAAACTTGTTGAGGGAGGGAGTGAATAGCATTTTATACTATTTCACTTACAACCCCTTTCAACCCTCCAATCACCATTATGAGCTTTCTTCTTCTTCTTCTTCTTCTTCTTCTTCTTCTTCTTCTTCTTCTTCTTCTTCTTCTTCTTCTTCTTCTTTTAAGTTGAGTAGAACCCAAGGTTTAAAGCTGCAGGATAACAGAACCCAAGAGTGACAGAAAGGGATGGAGGCACCAGCTGAACCGGAATCAATAAGGTAGTCACGTTTCTTTGATCAGGAATACTTTGTGAAGAGAAATAAAGATGAAGAGGAGGGAGCCAGGGTTCTTTGCTTATGTCATGCCCCATCCTTTAAAATGATGCTTCACTCACTTCCTAGAACACCAAGATCATCCAAGTGAGGGCTCCAAAAAGACAAACATGAATGAGTTTCAGAAAATGAGAGCCCTAGAGAATATGAAATAATTAACTGCCTCAAAACCTAGTTAGAAAAAGAAAGAGACAAAACCAAACAAAAATAAAATCAATACAAGAATTTTATTCATTTGCTATGAAAAAAGGAAAGACTGTTTTATTAAACAGTCAAATATATGTGAGGACCTGTGGCTTGCTAAGGTAGCACAATTTTCTCCACAGTGAGAATGAAGGACAAGGTCTAAATTGTAATTGGCTGGGTCCAGACGTCTGCTATGTTATGACAGACTGATGTGGGAATTGGGGAGTTATGGGAATTTTCCAAGTTGAGAGAGAGAGGAGAGAAAGAGATGAAGGAAGGCAGAATTGCATTGAGAACTGAAGAGATATTAAGTATAAAAACAAAACAAAACCTCAGAATACAAGACAAAGGATTCTGCCCTTCAGAAGGAATTCATAAGCCCAGGCTTCCCCTAGGGGAACCAGCTCTTTGGGGGAGATTGAGGGAAGGCTCTGTGTGCTTCTGGATGTGTAGATCAGAATGCTGGGTTCCTTCTAGAGCTGAGAAAAGCAGAGGAAGAGGAGTGAGGGATTAAAAAGGAACAGCTATGACAAAAATAGCAGCCAGGCACAGAGGGCTGTAGATTGAGGGCTGCAGCCCCAGCCATGGAGTAGGGACATAACAAATATGAATCACTTGGATCAGCCATGGTCTCTCCACAGACTTCACTCCAACTCAAGAAGCTCTAGGCCCTGTTGGGGAGGAAGGGCTGTTATGTCTTTCTGTGCATTCCAATACAAAGGAGACGTGGCAGCAGGATAAATGTATAAATGCATACATGAGAAGGGCTTCTGCCTCTTCTGCCCAGAGCAGCCAGAGCAGTGTATGCAGACAGGAACATGCAAGACCTTTAAAGACTTCTGTTTAAAAATAAATTATTGATTTTCCTTGTGGATATTGATTATACATAGTGCAGGTACACAAAGGAATTCCCATACAAGTATATATTGTATATTAAGCACACCCCACACCTCTTTATTTTTATTCCTCTCCCTGCCCCAATGGTACCTTTGGTCACCCTAGACAGCTTCACTTCTATGCATTGCAAATATTTGTATGATTTTAAGTATCTACCTGCATGCTTTAAAATATTCTAGAGAATATACTAAAAAGGAGAAAGATACAAATATAACTAACTTTAAGCTCTAAGTATCTTAGAAATCCCATTTCAAGACACAGCCAATATGTCTTAGATAGGAGCAAACAAACAAACAAACAAACAAACAAACAAACTCATCTCCTAGGTGACATATGCAAGAAAGAGTTTAATTGGTTTTATGATTCCAGAAGGTAAGAGTCTCTGACAGCAGAAGAAAGGCATAGAAACAGATGGCTGGAGTAGCTGAGAGCTCAAATCTTGATCCAAAAGTAGGAGTGTCTTAGTTAATTTTCCATTGCTATGTCAAAACACCATGACCAAGACAACTTACAAAAGAAAGCATTTAACTGGACTTACGGTTTTAGAGGGTTAGAGTCCATGTTGCTGGAGCAAAGGAATGGAGGCAGGAGCCATTGGAAATCACATCTTGACCCACAAACAAGAGGCAGAAAGAAAGCTAACTAGAAATGGTGTGGACTTCTAAGTCCAGCCCCATTGACATATCTTCTCCATTAAGGCCACATCTTCGAATCCTTCCCAAACAGTTCCAATAATTGGGAACCAAGAATAGAAACATATCCACTTATGGGAACCATTCTCATTCAAACTACCATACAATATAAAGTCATTACTGAGATAATAACATTTTTCATAATAAATCTTTCAAATGCAGTATGGATTTTATAGCTATGTCACCTCTCAGTTTATGTGAGTCTCACATGAAGTTTTCAATAACCCTGTGAGGCTAATAGCTGGTGTACTGGACAGTTTAGCTGTATGTATATTTTAATTTGTATACATCTGTTAAATCAAAATTGAAATTATGTCATAATGTAAGCTAGTTAACTCTCACTAAAAGAATAAGTATCCCAGTCAGGTCTCACATTTAGTGCTCTGGATTAGTCTGGACAGTCCTGCCCGGGCAATGGCTAATCTCTAGGTTTCCATTCTACCTGCTACCAATCATAGATCCCTCTGCTTGACATCCAACCTGTCTGCACAGCTAGATTTTCCATACCCGTCTTCAGGGTCTAGCCTAGTCCATCTCTCTGATACACATGTCTTTGTTTTCTCCCCTATTCATCAGTTCTAGCTCAGCCTACATCCTCCCCTGCTTGGACTACAAATAACCAGTAGGCTTTGGACAGGAGTCTTCCTACCCATCTATCACCCAACCCATACACCCCACCCATGCCATATTTAGCCATTCCTTCCCACTCAATCTCCCCTCAACACCAGGCTTGGGCCAGAAAGCACATCCAGTACAGCAGCCCAGTCTCCTCTGCCCATTTAATTTTGTTTAAACCAAGCCATTTCCAGTTTCTAGGACTAACCTGTTTACACATTCTCTCTTCTCCCTCAACCTGCCTTGTCCATATCAGACATAGAACTGACAAAAGAAGTTCACAGAGCCTGATCTCACCACAAAATACCAGCAATATGGAAGATTAAGCCAATATATATATATATATATATATATATATATATATATATATATATATATACCAAAACAACCTACCAATGTTATTATATAGATGAATCTCTGGATACAGAATTTGAAAGAACAATAATAAAGTTCATCAATGAATTTAAGGAATTGAAATAGCTCAAGGAAATTAAGAAGAAAAAGCTTAAGGAGCATAAATGCCTGAGTGACACAAATAGAGCATAAACACAAGGCTTACAAACAGAACAAGTGAAGCAGAAAACAGACTAGCAGGACTTGGAGATAATGTTCAGTAGCTCTACCATATATAAAAAGAATATGAAAAAATGTCAAGAAAGGCACATATAGAACATATAGTATAGAACATGAAAACCTTTGTGTTATAGGCATAGATGAGGACAAAGAATCAAAAGTCAAGAGAGTATACGGCATCTTCAACAAAAGCATAGAAGAAAAAGTTCCACACTATGAAAAGGCACACAAATAATCTGTACACACCCAGGACACCAAATAGACAACACCGGAAAAGAAAATCCCCATGGTGTATCATAATTAAAACATCAATTATATATAATCTTAAAAGTATATTGAAAGCTTTAAGAAAAAGAAATGCAAGCCACAGATAAGGGAATGGACAGAGACTTAAAAGCCATGTGCTAGAATCCAGAGAGGAAGATCAATACATAGCATACCATAATCTTACTATAAAACCACAAGTTTATAGTAGATGAGCACAATCCTTGCCTCTGCTCCCGTGTGTCCTTGGTTATGTATGTGTCCTCTCTTTTTATTTTTAAATAAGGGTGACATCATAAGCTCATTAACTGATTGTATCTACAGAGATGTTATTTCCAAATAGGGTCATATTTTGAGTTTGTAAATGGGTAAGGAGTTTTGGAGGACATTTGGGAATATCTGTGCCCTGTAGAGTAACCCCGTGTGATAGTGAAGGAGAGACTCACAGCACACAGTAGTCTGCCTTTCATCACCACACCATTTGCCCCTTTGAGTCTTGGCATCAAGAAGGATCAAGACAGGCAGGAAACTGCAAAGACCCTGGCTGAGAAGAACTGAGGAAATAAGCAACTCCCCCCAACCTTTGTCACAGGGATTCACCTTCTGTCTCTGTCCTCTCTCCATCAGGAATTACTGTCAAAACAGGAAAATTATTTCCAAAGGAAAGACAACATAAACCCCCCCCCCTTTTTTTTTGCAAAGACTTAAAAAAATATTCTTAGTTAAGAACATGGTCTTCTTGGGACCATGTGTGTGGTTCACTTCATTTTGCTTTTTAAATTAACAACATTTAAACATATATCATGTTCAAAGCATAGGCATAGGTTTGTGCACAGGCACAGGCAGAGAGGCAGAGAAAACAGAGAGGCAGGGAAGAGGCAGAGAAGCAGAGAAGAGGCAGAGAGGCAGAGGAGAGGCAGAGGCAGAGGCAGAGGCAGAGGCAGAGGCAGAGGCAGAGGCAGAGGCAGAGGCAGAGGCAGAGGCAGAGGCAGAGGCAGAGGCAGAGGCAGAGGCAGAGGCAGAGGCAGAGGCAGAGGCAGAGGCAGAGGCAGAGGCAGAGGCAATCAGTGTTTGCCTAAAGAGCAAGTGTTGGATAGGAATCAGCCACCTTCTGGTTCTTTCTGGGAATTTGGCATCAAGTAGCATTTGAATAATCTTTTTCAAGAACAGTCAGAGGGGGTGGGGGTTGGTGGTGCCTTTGGGTTTGGGGCTGGTAGGTTCTTTGTAGAGTGCCTCTGTATCTGCATTTTACTGAAGTATTTGGAGATCAAAATTAGTGTGTTTTTTATTAGTAGTTCTTTTCAGAAATTTATCCCCCGTGTGTGTGTGTGTGTGTGTGTGTGTGTGTGTGTGTGTGTGTGTAGTTCAAGAGGCAGCTTATGGGAGTCAGTTTCCTCCCAGTATATGGATCCTGGGACCTCATGTTGTCAGGCTTGGTAGCAAGTGATTTTACCCAATGAGCCACTTCATCTGCCCTTCATGTTTCTGAGAAGGAAAGCCTATTGGAGTCATAATGTTTGTGACGTACTCATGGGCACACAGATTTGAGAAACAGGTCCAGAGAACGTCGTTGTCCTCTTTTTACTAGGTATAAAGACCTTAGAGGATGCCTTTGCCACCTCAGAGTGCACACACACACACACAAAGCGTTGTCACAGCTATTAATGAATGTCTACCTAGTAAATAAACCAATAGATAAACAGCAGCATAGGATTCTAGCTGCAGAGTGATTTGCTAATGGTGCTCCCTAGGATTGTAACTGTAAGACTGTGAGATGCTCCATCCATCCCCGACCCTCACTGCACATGCCCTTATGCAATCCCCACCACTGGATGGGAGCTTGCTTATTACAAAGCTTCTAATGAAATGAATCGGCAGAGTCAATACGATGGCAATAAGGGCCAAGGCTCTCTTTCAGGTCCTTCTCTTTTGCCTTCATTTTCTTTCAGGTACTTCACTCTGACAAAATCAGGTGCCATGTTTTCAATAGCCTTGTCTGTGGGGGAACCTGTACAGGAGGGACATGTTTCTCTGGCCAGTGGCCATCAAGAACTTGAGGCTCTTAGTCCACCAGCTCTAGAGGAAGCCGTTCTGCCGACAGACCCGAGTGAGCTTAGAAGATCCTGTCCTCCACATGTTCCACTATGTTCATAGCAGCCTTATTCATAATAGCCAGAAGCTGGAAAGAACCCAGATGTCCCTCAACAGAGGAATGGATACAAAAAATTTGGTACATTTACACAATGGAGTACTACTCAGCTATTAAAAACAATGAATATATGAAATTCCTAGGCAAATGGATGGATCTGGAGGCCATCATCCTGAGTGAGGTAACCCAATCACAAAATAACTCACATAACATGTACTCACTGATAAGTGGATATTAGCCCAGAAACCTAGAATACCCAAGATACAATTTACTAAACACATGAAACTGAAGAAGAATGAAGATCAAAATGTGGTCACTTCACCCCTTCCTAGAATTAAGAAAAAAGCACACATTGAAGGAGTTACAGAGATCATGTGTGGAGCTGAACCAAAGGATGGACCAACCAGTGACTGCAGCAGCCGGCGATCCATCCCATAATCAGCCACCAAACATAGACACGATTGCATATGCCAGCAAGATAGTGCTGAAATGCCTTGATACAGCTGTGGGAGACTATACCAATGCCTGGCAAACATGGAAGTGGATGCTCACAATCAGCTATTAGATAGAACTCAGGACTCACAAGGAAGGAGCTAGAGAAAGTACCCAAGGAGCTGAAGGGGTCTTCAATCCTATACGTGGAAGAATAACAGGAACTAACTAGAACCCCCAGAGCTCATGTCTCTAGCTGCATATATAGAAGAAGATGGCCTAGTTGGCCATCATTGGGAAGAGAGGCGCCTTGATCATGCAGACTTTATATGCCCCAGTACAGGGGAATGCCAGGGCCAAGATGTAGGATTGGGTAGGTAGGGGAGCAGGGCGGGGGATGGGGGAGGGTATAGGGAACTTTTGGGATAACATCTGAAATGTAAATGAAGAAAAAAATCTAATAAAAATGGGAAAAAAAAATAGATCCTGTCCTCACTCATCCTGTGATGACTGTGGCTTTGGCTGAGAGCTTGATGTAGCCCTGCGAGAGTCCTCAAGTAAGACACTGCCAGGTTGGCAAAATCTGGGTTTCTGACCCAGAAACAATGAGACAGTCTTGCTGGTGAAGCTGTTAGGTTTTAGGTGATTTGGCATGCATAAGCAGATACCTCAATGGCCACTCAGTACTTGAATGCTGAACCCAAAGTCTTTGCAAGAGAAACAGAATTTTGGGGTAGGTAGAGAACACAGTAATCATCTTCCCTATCCTTTCTCTGTATTTATGTGACACACTTACGGGGTTAGGGATTTGACGACCCGGTAAGTTGACAAGGGTGTAGAGCAAGGTCCTAGATTCTAAGGACACTGAAGGAATTTGCCACTGTGTGGTCTTTGTATCAAATGTACTCTCCTTAGAGGTGGAAAGATGGCTCAGCAGATAAGAGCACTGGCTGCTCTTGCAGAGGACCTGGGTTTGGTTCCTAGCACCCACATGGCAGCTCAACAACTGTCTGGAACTCCAGTTCCAAGGAATTTAACACAATCTTCTCAACTCCATATATATGTTTCACACACATACATATAGGCAAACACTCATCCATACAAAGATAATAAGGAAATAAATATTTTTTGAAAAGTATTGTTACCTTAGTGATTTTAGTTATGTGCCAATAACAACCCATTCATCTATATATGAGGAACAAAGAAGTCTAAAATTGAAGCAATTTTACATATCTCAAAAATAGTATAATGTATCACAATAATTATCTCTTATAGATAATATATTTATATTATATATATGTGACAGTGTTGTGATATGAATTATTATGTTATATTTTGATGATTTCTTACATTTACAGTTTTTTATATTTGATAGTTTCTAAGCAACTCCAATGAAAACATGTCGAATTATTTATTCCCTTGCATTCCCATCCAGGACTTGAACCCAGATCTTGTAGAACAGGCTCCAGCTTACGTATCCTTCAGTGACGTGCCATCCCCAGCCTGAGGCCATCAGCACCTCAGTTGTTTTAGGCTGCACTTCCACTGCTGCCCTGCTGTAATCTGCAGTTCCTGGGTTACGTAAAATGAAGAATAATTTAAATACTTTGTTATGTGTCTCATGTCATATAACAAACAACAGTTATCAACAGGAGTAACAGGGAAGAGTAAGTGGAAACAGGAAAGGGGACTCTTGCATTACACACTACATCGTGGCTTTCACTGAGACTCCGCTTTGCAGAGGTCAGGAGGAAGCCTGTTGTCACAGTGAATCCTGTCACAGTGAGTGGAAACACTATACAGAGACATGCAAACAGAGCGTGTGAGGAAGATTCTACCACAGACTTCCAACAGGCTAGTTATAACGCAGACCCCAAGACTTTGCAAGGCCATCAGACTCCACAAGCCTCAACTCAAAACCTTATGGTTGACCGAAAGTGGGAAATGTGGTGGAGGACACAGCACACTAGGCTGTCTGGCAGAATTAGCAGAGCTTTCTCACCTTCTAACCATCCAGGGTCAGGACAAACAGAGGAGAGCAACCAGAGTCTGTAATTAGAAAACAGTGTGAATCTATGAACAGGTCCTGCGGATACAGTGTAATTCTTCCCTCTCCTCATGTGCTAGGGCACATGGGAGTGTGTGTGCACATGCACACATGGTGCACAGACACATCTCCATCTTGTCCTTTATGCTCACATGCTGGGGCACATGGGAGTGTGTGTGCACATGCACACATGGTGCACAGACAGATCTCCACCCTGTCCTTTATGCTTACATGCTGGGGCACATGTGTGTGCACATACATACATGTTGTACAGATATCCCCACCTTGTTTAACACTTGTTTCTGCACATTTCAGACCTATTTACTAAAAGCCACTCTCACCTGCTCCGTTCATCTCATGTCTAGTTTACGTCAGTGTATATTCAACCCAAGCTTCTCTTATTTTGTCCTCTCATGATTCTCTGCAGAACTTGTCATCTGCCTGTTTTCTTACTGGAGACCCTCCCTGGATTCTTTGCCTTTTTCCCCAGCTGTCACAACGAATGCCCTCCAACATTACCCTGAAAACCGAGCTTGGGGCTTTCCTGTTGAATGCCCACATTTTCTGAGTTCTGTGTGTTTTACTCTAGATATTCCCTCTTCTGTGCAAAACACTCTTCAGTTGTTTCTTAAGGTTGGGAACATAGGGAGACAATTTTTAAGACCTTGCCTCTCCCAAAATGTCTTTCTTTTAGTCTCACAGGTAGTTTCCCTTGGTAGACATTTTCCAAGTCTATAAAGTACTTTTTCTTGTAAATTTAAAAAATATCAGCCGGGCATGGTGGCGCACGCCTTTAATCCCAGCACTTGGGAGGCAGAGACAGGCGGATTTCTGAGTTCCAGGCCAGCCTGGTCTACAAAGTGAGTTCCAGGTCAGCCAGGGATATACAGAGAAACCCTGTCTCGAAAAACAAAAACAAAACAAAACCAAAAACAAACAAACAAAACAAAACCAAACCAAAAAAAAATCACAGCTATTATTTTCTGGTATCTAATGAGGCTAGATCTAATACCATTGTGATCTATGTTCCTATGGGTATGACATTATATTTCTCTGTGAGAACCCTTTAAAATTACCATATTTTGGTCTTCAGTGTACCCCAGTCTCACTCATCTCCTCCTTGCCTTGTACTAACCTCTTCAATTTCCTCCCCTCAACACAGTAAAAAAAAAAAAATCTCATTGTGGAGGTCACAGTGTGTCTGTCTCACAGTCTACCACTTGGTCCACACGTCTTTGCTTGTATGTGTTCATTGCAATGACTACAGGTCTGATATGAGGTCTCTGGCTTCTGCTACTCAATCAATACTGGATCCTCACAGGGACTCCTCTCTGATATCCTGTTGTTGTCCTGTGTCATGGGGATCCTGTAGCTTTGAGTCTGTAGGGCCACCAGCCCCTTTATGCTCTCCAGAAGTTCATTGAGGAGGTAGATGTTGGGATGTCCCAATTCAAAGCCTTGGATATGAGTCTGAGCGGTATCTGAGATGGTAAGCCCTCTAATTCTTCCTCTCTCATGCCCTCAGGGCCCACTCACCTGAAATCCCTGCCACCAGGGCCAGCCCTACCCTGCTGTCCAGGTGAGGGGCAGGGCCTGCTCTCCTGAGTATTGCAGCTGATGAGAGTCACGGCCAGCTCTCCATGTCTCATGACCCTGGGGCTAGCTCTCCCTCCTGCCATAGTTCTCTCCTTTATCCTAGCCATTGCAAAGCAGATAAGAGGCAGGTCTAGCTCTCCCATGCTCATGTCCCCCAAGGATAGCTCACCTGAAACCCCCACATCCAGAGCCAGCTCTACTATTCTGACCAGGTGAGGTGCAGGGCCTGCTCTCCTGAGTCCAGCAGCAGGTGAGGGGCAGGGCCAGCTCTCCTGAGTCCAGCATCAGGTGAGTGGCAGGGCCAGCTCTCCTGCTCTCATGACCCCAGGGCTGGGTCTTCCACCTGGAACAGGTGGTGAAGGGTGACAAGGGAGGAGACCAGTGGCAGGACCAGCTCTCCCACACTCATAGGTCATATTCTCCAGCTGGCTCACCTGCAGCTCTTGCAATGTGCTGGGCCACTCTCCTAGTACTGCAGATGGTTAAGGGTGAGGTCTGCTCTTCTGCTTTCCTGGGCCAGGTCTCCCATGATGCCCAGGTGAGGGCTGGGGTTAGTTCCGTATAGCCATCAGGTATCAACATGTCCCCCTGGCCATAGCCCCGACCAGGAACTTCTTCCTGGCTTTTGGTGGTCACAGACCCCTGTTGTTGTGGTTCCATGGCTCTAGACATGGTCCCCAGTGGCAGCAAAGGAGGCTTCCAGGACTCCACTATGGCCCCAGATGACATTCTTACATCAGGCTGTCCCTCACTACCCTTGAGTCTCCAGTTCTGCCTCTCTTCATTGTGCCCTCATCCTTCTGATTCTCTTTCTCTTCCCAGGGCCACTGTCTTTGGCTCACTCCCCCTCCTTGGCCTGCAGTCCCAGCTGTGGTCTTCTCTCTGCCCTGGGAGGCCCATCTGGGCTTATGTAGCTTTGCGGTCATCTCAGGCTCGCTTTCCCAGGGAATGTTATGGTACTATTCATTCAGATGTTCATAGGTAAGATCACTGTTCATAGACACAGCTTCTCTGTCACCTACAGATGCACATGTGACACAACAGCCACACATGCAATGCCTCTAAGGGCAGCAACTTTTTCTTTTATTTATTTTTTCTCTCTTTTGAAACTCATTTACTCTTCTGATTTTTACATGTTTAATAATAGTTTAATATCTTTCCCCCATTTCTTTGCCCCTTTGCTTTAGTCTCTGGAAAGAAATTTTAATTCTATTTTTCAAATTTAATTTAATTTTGTGTTTATAGGTATTTTGTATGCATGTCTTTATGTGTACCTTGTGTGTGTTTGGTGCCTTTGGAGGCCAGATGAGGGAGTTGGCTAACCTAGGACTGGGTTTATAGCTGATTGTGAGCAGCCACAGAGGTTCTGGGGACTGAACCCAGGTCTTTTAGAAGAGCAGACAATGTTCTTAACCACTGAGCCATCTCTCCAGCCCTTGTTTTGTTCTGTTTTAATTATTTTATTTTTAAGTGCCTTTTATCATCCTCTCTCTCCCCTCCTCTTTCCCTCTCCCTCCATTCCTCTCCTGGCTGTGTTTGTGCACGTGTGTGTGTGTGTGTGTGTGTGTGTGTGTGTGTGTGTATTCACATAGGCCAGAACAAGTCATTGAGCATCCTACTGTCACTCTTAGCCTTGTTCTCTTGGAGGTATGGTTTCTCAATGTCTCTAGAGATTGTGTTTTTCAAATATGCTGTCAGTCAGCATTACCCAGAGACCCTATTATCTCCTCTTCCATCAGTGCTGGGGTGATAGGTATTTATAGGAACGTGTCTGGCTGTCATATGACTGGGCTCTGAACTTCAGTCTCATGCTTGATCAGCAAGTGCTCTTAACTGTTGAATCATCTCTCAGCTCCTACTTCCCAGGCTACTTTTCACTCTTTAAAATTCAACAGAAATGTATGCAGCAGGCCTGTTGTGTCCAGAGGGTGCTGTTCCTTGGAGCCATCAAACCACCTCTGGCTCTTATAATCTTTCTACCTCCTTTTTCACACAGACCCCAGAGACCCGAGGAGAGGGTTCCATAAAGACATACCATTTAGACTGAGGGCTCCAAAGTCTCTAACTCTCTGCACATTGTCCAGTTTTGGATTCTATGTTAATTGCTCCCACCTCAAGAGGAAGCTTCTCTGAGGAGGGCTAAGTGACGCTCTGCTCTATGGCTCTAGCAATATGTTGCTAGGAGTCACTTTATTGTTATTTTTCTTTAACAACATAGTGGTGGTATCCTTTTTCCCTAGGTCCATAACCTATCTAGTTTCATGTTACTGGCTACTTTACCAGGGTCAGGTCTGAGTTTCATCTCATGGAGTGGCCCTTAAATCAAAAGAGAAGTAAGTGGTTGGTTTCTCTCATAACTTTTATGCCATGATTATCCCAGTACACCTTGCAGGCATGTCACTATTGTAGGAACTGTTGATTATCCCCCTCTTCTAGTGGCGTGCATACTACCTTCTATGACCATGAACACTCGTCAGTCAAGGTGAAGCTTCCAGTTAGGCACCAGCTCCATGGTATCATCAGCAATAGGGCCTTGGTATCAGGTTGTGGAAAGGAGCATAGGCAGGAGGCTGGGAAGTTCAGAGGGGACTATGGAGCTCCTATGGCCAATGACATAACCGTACCTCGAACTGTGACTCTTACTTGGTAGCATGAGATGTCTAGTTAGGGCATTTCTTCCCCTGTTACATGGGAATTCCATTTAAGATTCTTTTCATGTGTTTACATATTTCAAGAAGCTTCTATAGTAGTAGGTTTCCACATGGTTTTCTAAAACCCTTTGGTGTTAGCTGTCCCTCCCCATATTCTTGCCTTTATCCTGCCTTTCTATCATCTTCCCCATTTATCTCCCACCCTATTCTAGTTTTCTCTCTATAGTACTATACTTTATTGTGCCTTCCTTGGAAGAGTCTTCCTCTTCCACCTGATTCTCTGTCTCTGTCTTTCTGTCTCTTCTATCTATCTATCTATCTATCTATCTATCTATCTAACTATCTATCTATTTCTATCTACTCATCTTAAAACATAACATCCCAATAAAAGAGAAAATATGCAATATTTATCTTTTTGAGTCTGGGTTACCTCACTCATAAAAATGGTTTCTCCCTCCATCCATTTACCTACAAATTTCTTTTTCTTAACATCTCAATAATATTTAATTGTATAAATGCACTATAGTTTTATTATCCATTCACTAGTTGATGGTCATCTAGGCTATTTCCAATTTCTGCCTACTATCAATAGAGCAGCCATGAGCATGGAAGAACAAGTATCTTTGTAGTACAATGTAGAGTCCTTTGGGTATAAGTCAAAAAGGTCCTTTTGGATTTTGGTAGATCTATTTTTAGATTTCTGAGAAATCTCTACAGTGGTCTCTAGAGGGATTGTTCCAATTTGTATGCCCACCAGAAATTAATAACTGGTATCTGCTATCATTTGTTTTGGCCATTCTGATTGGGTTAAGCTGAAATCTCAATATCTATCTTTCTTTCTTTCTTTCTTTCTTTCTTTCTTTCTTTCTTTCTTTCTTTCTTTCTTTCTTTCCTTCTTCTTCTTCTTCTTCTTCTTCTTCTTCTTCTTCTTCTTCTTCTTCTTCTTCTTCTTCTTCTTCTTCTTCTTCTTCTTCTTCTTTTTTTTGCTTCCTTGGGGGAGGGAGGAAGATATGAAATTGGGTTGGTATAGAGATGTGAAGAATCTAGGAGTGGAAAGAATATTATTAAGATATATTGTAAGGGACTGGAGAGATGACTCAGAGGTTAAGAGCACTGACTGGTGTTCCAGAGGTATTGAGTTCAATTCCAAGCAATCATCTATAATGGGATCTGATGCCCTCTTCTGGTGTGTCTGAAGACAGTGATGGTGTATTCACCCAATAAAATAAATAAATTATAAAAAGATATGTATATTGTAAGAAAAAATTAAAGAAAACCTAGTAAATATAAAACAAATCATTTATTATTGTTATTATTATTATTATCATTATTATTATTAATGTGTGCACATGCATATGTACCATGACGTGTGCAGCTGTCAGAAGACAACTTCGGGGACTTGATTTTTTCCATATCTTTGTGGATTCTGGGAACTGAGTGCAGGTGCTCAGATTGTGTGACAAGCTCCTCCACCCACTGAGCCATCTCCCTGGCCTTTGTTCTTCATTCTTGGTTCGTTCCTTCATGTTGGAGGCTTTCCTAATGTGACAGTGACCCTGACCATTTCTAATAGAAGACTGTTCTAAAGAAAATGACTAAATGTTTCTAAGAATCTCTGTATACAAATGAGATTTTATGCAAGATTTGCATCTTGTTGGCCAAAGAAGCCCCCGAAAACATTAATATAATATAATAGCCTGAAAACCTTATAGAGTAAGTATGGACCTGCTCAACATGCCAGGTGCTGTCATATAACTACAAGAGGAAGGATGTGTAATAATTTACTAGAAGGGGTCACAAGAACCATCTCTGGGATGGTGGAGATCTTCTATATTTGGACCACAATGATGGTTACATAATTGTCCCTGTTTGCTAAAGTTTGTCTGGAGGCACGTTCAAAATGTGTGCATTTGGCTCGTGTGTGGAATAAGAAAAAGTGGAGTGCACAGGAAGAGGGAGTAGAGCGGTGGTTACAAGTAGGTGTCAGTGAGTGTGACTGCAGAGGTGTCACAGTTTACATGGACAGGAGAAAAGTTGGCTCTGGGAACTGCAGTCAGTAACACCTAGAACCCACCCCAGGGTCGATTCTGAGTATCCTCCCACAACAACAACAGGGGTGTGAGTTAACAGAGGCATCAATGTTACCGATCTGATCATTCCATATTACAAAAATACAATATACATAGAAAAATTGTCAAACAAAAATTAAATTAAGAAAGGCACAATGTAGAAAGCACGTACACTTGAATGTGTTAGACTTCAGTGAGGGTTGTAAGGGAACACTTTCCCCAGATGCTCGCCATTGTTAAGGTAAAGCCCAGAGCACAGATGTTTGGCACATCATTCCAAGTTACTCTCTCGCTTGCCCTTCACAGTCCATTTCACCAGACCTCAGCCTGCAGAGCGTGCATTTTCTCCCGACATGACATGCCTGCTCACCTCTGCATATTAACATGTGGCCTTGCCCATGCCTGGACTGTCTCCTTTAAAACTGTCCAAACCGCCCGTGCTCCTTTTCTACAAAGCTTTTATGACCACTGAACCCTGAAAAATTACTGCATCCTCTAGTCTCCTATTTTCTCTTCTGCCGCTGTCAGTTATGGGGTCTTTCAAATGTGCTGCCCCGAGAAATCTTTTTTTACATCCTTTCACGATTTTAATTTTTTATTGACATCTTGCTTCTCACATGTGTATGTCTTTACATCCTGGGAAAGATTAATTTTCTAAAGGGTTGGGAATATGTACTATACATCTTTACATCTCTCCTAGTGTCCAATGTAATGCTATAAACATAGTTGGCGGTCAATAAATATTTGCTGAATGAAGGATAAGGCAATAAATCATGCAGAAAATTTAAGGAGATGAGATTGGAGTTTTTGAAATAGAGAGGAGAAGGATTTTCTATGTCATGGGGAATTGTAAGGGCAGAATCAACCAAAGAATATCCTGAATTAGCAGGAGGCCCACGCTCTTTCTAGCCTGCATTTTATGAAGGATATGCATTATAATGAGATCAACGCAATTTATAAAACTAATCTGTAGGACCTTTGGTGCTGCTAAGAATAATCTATAATTGGGAGGTGGTAATTTTAAATCCTAGTGGTTCCTGTATTTATTCCCATCTTCTTAATGCTGGGAATCTTGACATTGTCCCAGGAGACAGCATCTTGTGCTATATACAGATCCTTCATGTCATCCTCATCCTTCCCTGGCACCGTCAAGATAACAAGCGCTCCTACAATTCTAGGTAGATATGTGTCCTGCAAACAGCAGGAGTGAACTCAGCTGTAACACACACTACACGTTATTATGCACAGCTTGTTAGAGTCTGATTTCTGATCTGCCATTTTCCCTAAGGAAGACAGACTTCTGGTGTGGCAAAAATAATATGGCCACTTCATTTTAAAGGACACACTGTTTGCAAGAACAACAGCAATAGCAACAAAAGCAGGGCCTCCAGTGAACCCATCTGTAAATCACATATAATCTTTCTTTTACTTGCTCATCGGATGAATTGATTTATAACTAAGTTTTTATGGAATCATATTTATTTTGTCACAGTGAGAATGAATACATGGTCAGAAATTGGATACCATGCGTACCGCTCAACTTGCAGTAATGAGGGCTGTTCTTACCAATTTACTTTACTGCCTGACAGATGAGAGGGCTGTTCATTTTTATCACTGTTGCCTATACTTATCAACCCTTCTTCCAACTTGATGACTACCACTGCAATATATACACACAAGTCTCCTCAGAAACTATAATTATTCATCTTTCGGAGGAGCAGAACCTGTAATGGATGAACACAAAAGCAGTTTATAGGTTAATCTCCTGAGTGGAGAGCTAATCTGTCTTTATTGGAGGGATGTACAATTGGCATTTAATGGATGAGCTGTATCAGAGAAGATGGTGTAAAGGCATTTAGGCTTCAGATGCAAAACACCGCCCTGGCATCGTCTTATGGAAGACGAGAGCTGGTATTTAGTTCATCTGACCACACCATGATTTGGGAAATCTGGGGCCTGTCCTGGGACCTTATCATGTTGCCATGGGCTAGAAATTACTCCTAGATTAATACTACTAGTGCTGCTGTTAGGAGCAGCTGATTTCAAATGGTTTTGGTTGACCAAGACGCTTAAGTTGTAATTTCATTATTGAAGGGTGCTTANCTGCCCTCCCCTCCTCTCCCCTCCTCTCTGATTTTCTTTTCTCTGTCTATTCTACTTCTTTGCTTGCTATCTTGACCCAGGAAGGCTGCAGCTCTCCAGTGTCTTGACCTCTACTCTCTTATAGTTTCTATTACGAGGTTCAAATTCCTTTCTCAAGATTATAATTGGTTTACCTTCTCTAGAGGATATCATCTTTAAGACATTCTTTCAATGTCCATGGATGGGGCAGGTTCTGTAGAAGAGGCCCTAGAATACAGACTGTGAATGGGCAGAAGGCCTGTGCTGTTACACTCTGGTCCACTCTGCCATCCTCCACATCCTAAGGCTGCTTTGATGGGAGCAATGGCACACTGCTGTCTCACTTACCATTCGTATCAAAACATTTCTGTCCTGTAGATGCCATGTAATAAAGCAAGTTCCAGGAGTGCCTGAGTCAGAGCTCTTCAGTCTGTGTGTTCTGTGCTTTAAAACACGGGCATCCGAGTTCCTTAGCCACATTCCAGGCCACGAATTTCACGTGGTAGTAGTTACACAGTGGGCCAGGATGTCAAGGTTCAGGTATGGCTTCCCACTGCAGACTGAAAGTCTACCTCCCCTGATGTGACATAGTTAAGGCTTTTGCTGAAGAAATGGGCACATGAGATGATTGCCCTGATTTTAGTAAATATATATGAAATAAAAAAAAATTAACCGTGAGTCTGGACTGGAGAATGTGGGTCAGATACCAAGACTGGAAACTAGTTCTTAAGCAGTCTGTTGAAGAGAGAGACAAGGATGCTGTGCTCTGCTGTGGGGAGCTGTAAACATACATACATACATACATACATACATACATACATGCATACAGTCTACACTACTCCCAACATACATAAGTCTACATTCCTTCACTGTAGCACATGTGCTAAGTCTTCCTAAGAGATTAAGATCCTCAAGGACAGTCATTAATATTAGGCTATTAAGGTGGGTCCCAGAACCCCCTATAGTCCCTAGCTGCAGTGATTGACAAAATTTAGAATCATGCAGGAGATAAGCCTATGGTCTTCCCTATGGTGGAGCTTCTAGACTGATTGAGGTGAAAGACACACTCTAGATGTGGATGGCACCGGTCCATGAGCTGGCATCCCAGCCTGAATAAAAGAAAAAGGTCAGTCAAGCTCCACTGCCCATAGCTGTCCTGGTGGTGGGTGCAAAGTGACCAACTGATCCACATGCCTGTCACCATGAGATCCCTACCATAGCCATTTGCACCTTTAAACTGTGAGCCAAATGAAACCTTACCTGTATTAGGTTGTTTCTGGGAGGTATTTGTCATAGAAATGAGAAAAATAAGCATCATACTGCCACACAGTAGGTACTCAGTAATACTTACTGTGTGAGTGGATTGGAGATGGACATTTCCCTGAGGACCTTGCACAGACACCCTCAGGAAGAGCCTGCTTCTCTCCTTATTCCTTCCTGTGTGTGGAATATTGAGCCCATTCATCATCCTAATTAAAATTTAAATGTATTTTCTAATCTTAGGCATATTCAGGAAGTGTTTTGTTTCATTGTCAGACTTCAAAGGGATTGCTTTTATTTTACCTCTGGTTACATTGCTCTGTGAGTTAAAGGGACATGCCTCTCTGAGTATTTAGACCTATAACCGTTTTCTGGCATGATCGTTCCACTTAAATGTTTCCAAACCATTCACTACCACAAAGCCCACAATCTTTTCCTTCTCTTTCTGCTTGGGGCAAGGTCTGCTCTGCTGTGGCTCTAATGATGCCCTCAGAGGACTCTGTCTCCAAGCCCCAGAAGCTACACCCTCCGTCAGACCTTTGCTTTGAAAAGATCATATTGCTAATTTTCTTCTTACAAAACATAGTTATTTGCATATGTTTTTAAAGGGGCAAAAGCAAAAATAAGATACTAATGTGTTATAGTTTCTGTCACTAAGATATAACTACTTTCTCCGATCTTCCCCTCTCCATTAGAATATTATTTTTTAAAAAACAGTATTTCTTTACCTTTATCTATAGAAGTTATTGCCCTGTTCGGATTCCCATCCCATTGAATTTGAGAGCTGCTTCAGACGCACAGGCCTTTTGTGGCCATTCGGTATATAATTCTCCTTAACTTTACTATTGTTTAATTTTTGCCAAGTAAAATTTAGGTTTTATTTTGCCACATGGAGAGATTATAGTCCTTTTTGGTCTGTTGGTATGCTGGTCAGTTTTTGTCAGCTTGTCATAAGCTAGAGCTACTGGAAAGAAGGAATCTTAATGAGGAATTGCCGCCGTCAGCTTGGCATGGCCATCTCTGTAGGACATTTTCTTGATTAATGATTGACAGTCCTCTGTGTGTGTGTGTGTGTGTGTGTGTGTGTGTGTGTGTGTGTGTGTGTTGGGGGGGTGTCACCCCGGGCAAGTGGTCCTAGGGTTTATAAGGAAGGAGGCTGGGCAAAGCTACAGGAAGCAAGCAGGGTTCCTGCATGAGATCTGTTTCAGTTCCTGCCTCCAGGGTCCTGCTTGAGTTCCTGCCCTGGCTTCTCTCAGTGTTGGGCTATGCTGTGCAACCAAGCC
>CACVCL010029352.1:0-73747 GCA_902729485.2 Mus minutoides | reverse complement strand
TCATACCTCCTAATCCTTCCTAAACATTGACTTGGAACCAAGAACTCAAACTCAATTATATGAGCCCTCAATGAGTACCTGAACTCTCATGTATATAATCAATCTCAGTATCCCAGAAGACAGTGAGTTGATATATTGAAAGTGAAAGTGAGCAAGGAAAAAAAAAAGGTTGCCTGGTGGTGGTGGTGGTGGTGGTGGTGGTGGTGGTGGTGGTGGTAGTGGTAGTGGCACACGCCTTTAATCCCAGCAATCAGGAAGCAGAGGCAGGTGGATCTCCGAGTTCAAGGCCAGCCTGGTCTACAGAGTGAGCTGCAGGACAGCCAGGGCTATGCAGAGGGAAAAAATGTGAACCTAAATTATCTATAGAGCGAATCATCCTTCTCATAGCTGCATGTGATGGAGCCATATCCAGGGATTCTGTTCTCTCCCTGATCTCTAGGAAGGCCTCAGTTTTAGTAAGTTATAAAAAATTAGAAATCGATTACTTGTGCTTCTGAAGGTCTGCAAGTCAAGATTAAGGTCCCAGCAGATTCTGGGTGGGGCGAGGGCTGCTTTCCCCATTTAGTGTGGTTCTGTGTTGTGTTTTCCCACACAACATTCAGTCCTTCAAGATCGTTTTAAACCTGCATATGATAACTTTTCAAAAACTACATGTGAATGTAGTGTTTCCCCTTCTAAGGCCCAACTCTCCCTCAAACTGTCCAATTCCTGTGACTTAATGCTAAGTCCAAGCATCAGGAGCCCTTCTAGTCACTGCAAGGATGGCTCCCTATCTTTGGGGACCCCAGCCATAAAACAACTGAGGGAATTGTTGGTCATGGAGAATCTTCTAGACTCTGGATTCTCCAACTCAGCATGGTAGCTAAATAAATATTCCTATATAAGGTCTTGGATGAACCAGAGAATGAACCATAGATGGAACCCGATAAACTGACATAGGCCATAGACCTCCTAAAACAGGGATATCCCTAACCCTAGTGTTAGCAACCCCTGACTTGCTAAACCCTTTCTGCTTGTGCTTGAGTGATAGGGACTAGCACTGGGAACTTATTATTTTAATTGATTGTTATGTGTGTGTTGCAGGTTCACAGGAAATTTCATTTCCCTAAATTCTGGAAGGGACAAATGGCTATTTGCTGTGCCTATTATTAGCATACCAAAGTACATGTTGACCTTCAGGGTCCCTCAGTGTCACAAGTATCTGTTATACATGTCAAAGTTGTGGATCTTCCCTGCCTTTCTCACCTTCTCCCCTACCCTAAACTCCTTCCCACTTATGAGCTTTTTTTCTTCAGCTATTCTTTCTCCTTATTCACCCCTTATAATTTTAGCTACTTTCTGTCTCTTTGCCTCTATGTCTATCTCTGTCTCTCAATCTCTCTGCTTCTATCTTCCTCTCCCTGTCTCTGCTTTCCTGCTCTCTCTCTCTCTCTCTCTCTTATATACAATAATCACCTTCTCCTTAATCATATCACAGAGTGGTCATGAGTGTTTTACCTTCATACATGTATATGTACCATATGCATGCCTCGTGCCTGTGAAGACCAGAAGAGAGTGCCAGATTCCCTGGAACTGGACTTACAGATGGTTGTGTGCTATCATGTAGATTCTGAGAATTGTGCCTGAGTCCTCTGCAAGAGAGCAGCAAATGTATTTAATGATTGAGCCTTCTCTCCCAGTTCCAAAGCACTGGATAGTTCTATATAGGCTTACTGTTTTTAAATACTAAATTTTTTTCAGGTTTAATAGAAAAGCATTAGGATAGATTTTAAGTGAAATGCCCCGTAGTCACCCTTGCCACTTGTAGTGGGAGACAGCCAGCTTTTAAAGGGAGGAATCACTGAGCTCATCGATTTAGTGATTGTTCAAGATATGACATCAAGTTATAACTAGAGTTGCTTTGTGCCTGATTGGCAGGTCCCTGATTTTATCATTCTGCCCAACCTTAGAGTTACCATGCAGTAGGAGTTTAGCTGCTTAGCGAAGTTACAAAATGAGTTATAAGTATATGACTCTGGTTCCCTTAAGCCAGGGATGGAAGAAGCAGGGGAGGAGCATGGCTAATCCCCTCTGTAGCTGCAGACATAGCACTTACTTAGGAATTTCCATGTGTTCAGCATCTGGCTGCTCCCATAATAACCTGTCCTGTTGAGGTTTTATGGAGGCTTTATTACATTAGTGTGAGTCACTACATCATTGTTTGCTACAGATCAACTTGTTCTTAGACCTTTGCCTACTCCCCTGGAATTGGCCCAAAGTCCTAGCTCTGATTTACCTCAAGAAGCCCCATCCTAAAGCTATATAATGCAGCTTTTCCCTTAGGGGAAAAGCATACCCAAAGACCCATCTCTACAGATTCTAGGAAATGGAGCAGTAATTAGAGCAGAGAAATATTTGGTAATGTCAGAAAGCACTTTGAATTTCCAGCATGAAATAGGGACAGCCTTGCGAAGGTCAGATACTGGAAAAGTTGAAGAGATGCCCTAATTTCTTCCTGCTCAACTTTTCCCTCTTACAGTCTGACAAAGATCACTAGGGAACCTTTTTTTTTTTTTTTTAAATCCCCTGTGCTTCCCAATTTAGACTGGTGTGTCAGAGATTCCAGGCAGTTTGTTAGTGGAGCAAAGTACTGAGTGGAGCTTATAATTTTAGGGAAGTCAGGGTGAGGCAGAGAAAAATTGCCCATATACAGGAAAAGATTCTAAGGGAGGAATAGACTCTCTATATTCTAATCATGAAAATTGTCTCAGGCAACCACAGAACCCAAGACAACAGGGGTGATGTCAGTGTGAGTAGAGACTCGGGGACCAGGCAGAGCAGCAGGTGACATCACCACCCAGGAGACCCAATGAGGTCAGACTCTAGGGAGGTTTCTTTATAGTCCCCAGCCATGCTGGAACAGCAAACACAGCAAGAAGGTCCAGAGTTCCCCTCAGGGTTCACTGTGTTCTTTCCAGTGCCTCCAGCATGCACAGCCCCTTCCCAACAGAGAGAAGAGCCAGAGGGAAGGGTGTTGATGACCCAGGACACTTAGAGCTTGTTGGGAGGTATATGCTTCCTATAGAAACTCATCTACTAGAGCTAGAAGTGGTGTCATGCTCAACAGAACAGGAGATAGAAACTGCTCACTCAGATAGAGCAGGGATCCCAAAGAAGCAGTTCTCACATTATCTTTGATGGAGGCCAGGATGCCAGAAGAGAGTTTCTGTTTCTTTGTTATCTCCTGAATGAGCACCTCTGTCTAGAGGCTCTCTGCGACCGACCTAGTGACTGACATTGGAAACCTGATTCACCAGCAACTCCCCCGTACACCTCCCCCACAGCTAACCTTAATGTCTTAGGGTCACTATGCTTTGATGAAACACCATCACCAAAGCAACTTTGGGAGGGAAAGATTTGTTTGGCTTATGCTTCCACATTACTTTATCATTGAAGGATGTCATACATGATAGGGACCCAAACAAGACCTGAAGGCAGGGAGTAATATAAGAAGGAGTGTAGCCTCTGTACATCTCCCCCGTCTCCTCCCACACCTGATCCTGCCCCCCTTTTCCTCTCTTCTCTTCCTCCTAAATTTCTCCTACCCTCTATCTCCTGTGATTATTTTGTTTCCCCTTCTAAGTAGGACTGAAGCATTCACATCTTGGTCCTCCTTCTTCTCCAGCCTCATATGGTCTGTAAGTTGCATTGTGGGTACTTTGAGTCTTTTTCCTAATAGCCGCTTATCAGGGAGTACATACCATGTGTTCTTTTGTGACTGGGTTACCTCATTCAGGATGATATTTTCTCAGGAAATTGAACAGAGGTGTGTAACAATGGGGGATGGGGAACAGGGGTAGCCAACAGAAAGTCCCAGATGCCAGGAAAGCAAGAGGCTCCCAGGACACAGTGGGGATGACATTAGCTGAAATGCTCAACAAAGAGGAGAGAGAACCTGTAGAGACCATATGGAGAGGTTAGACATGACCCCCGGTTGTGGAATGGGGCCACCCACCCTTCTCAAAAAATTTAACCCAGAATTGCTCCTGTCTAAAGGAAACACAGGGACAAAGAGTGGAGCAGAGACTGAAGGAAAGGCCATCCAGAGACTGCCCCACCTGGGGATCCATCCCACATGCAGCCAACAAACCCAGTCACTATTGCTGATGCCAAGAAGTGCTGGATANCTCCCTATAAATGGGGAAGACACCCCCTCCTCGCTCTCTTTGCCCTCCTCTTCTCTCTCTTCTCTCCCCTCTATCTCTTTCTCCTCTTCTCTGCCCCCTCCCCCACCCTCTCAATAAACCTCTCCACGTGGAACCCCTTCAGCCTGGTCTGCTGCCTGGTTATTCGCCCAAACACATTGATATTTTTATCAATATCCACTACCCTAAACTCCTTCCCACTTATGAGCTTCTTTTCTTCAGCTATTCTTTCTCCTTATTCACCCCTTATAATTTTAGCTACTTTCTGTCTCTTTGCCTCTATGTCTATCTCTGTCTCTCAGTCTCTCTGCTTCTGTCTTCCTCTCCCTGTCTCTGCTTTCCTGCTCTCTCTCTCTCTCTCTCTCTCTCTCTCTCTTATATACAATAATCACCTTCTCCTTAATCATATCACAGAGTGGTCATGAGTGTTTTACCTTCATACATGTAGATGTACCATATGCATGCCTCGTGCCTGTGAAGACCAGAAGAGAGTGCCAGATTCCCTGGAACTGGACTTACAGATGGTTGTGTGCTATCATGTAGATTCTGAGAATTGTGCCTGAGTCCTCTGCAAGAGAGCAGCAAATGTATTTAATGATTGAGCCTTCTCTCCCAGTTCCAAAGCACTGGATAGTTCTATATAGGCTTTGGTCACTTACTGTTTTTAAATACTAAATTTTTTTCAGGTTTAATAGAAAAGCATTAGGATAGATTTTAAGTGAAATGCCCCGTAGTCACCCTTGCCACTTGTAGTGGGAGACAGCCAGCTTTTAAAGGGAGGAATCACTGAGCTCATCGATTTAGTGATTGTTCAAGATATGACATCAAGTTATAACTAGAGTTGCTTTGTGCCTGATTGGCAGGTCCCTGATTTTATCATTCTGCCCAACCTTAGAGTTACCATGCAGTAGGAGTTTAGCTGCTTAGCGAAGTTACAAAATGAGTTATAAGTATATGACTCTGGTTCCCTTAAGCCAGGGATGGAAGAAGCAGGGGAGGAGCATGGCTAATCCCCTCTGTAGCTGCAGACATAGCACTTACTTAGGAATTTCCATGTGTTCAGCATCTGGCTGCTCCCATAATAACCTGTCCTGTTGAGGTTTTATGGAGGCTTTATTACATTAGTGTGAGTCACTACATCATTGTTTGCTACAGATCAACTTGTTCTTAGACCTTTGCCTACTCCCCTGGAATTGGCCCAAAGTCCTAGCTCTGATTTACCTCAAGAAGCCCCGTCCTAAAGCTATATAATGCAGCTTTTCCCTTAGGGGAAAAGCATACCCAAAGACCCATCTCTACAGATTCTAGGAAATGGAGCAGTAATTAGAGCAGAGAAATATTTGGTAATGTCAGAAAGCACTTTGAATTTCCAGCATGAAATAGGGACAGCCTTGCGAAGGTCAGATGCTGGAAAAGTTGAAGAGATGCCCTAATTTCTTCCTGCTCAACTTTTCCCTCTTACAGTCTGACAAAGATCACTAGGGAACCTTTTTTTTTTTTTTTAAATCCCCTGTGCTTCCCAATTTAGACTGGTGTGTCAGAGATTCCAGGCAGTTTGTTAGTGGAGCAAAGTACTGAGTGGAGCTTATAATTTTAGGGAAGTCAGGGTGAGGCAGAGAAAAATTGCCCATATACAGGAAAAGATTCTAAGGGAGGAATAGACTCTCTATATTCTAATCATGAAAATTGTCTCAGGCAACCACAGAACCCAAGACAACAGGGGTGATGTCAGTGTAAGTAGAGACTCGGGGACCAGGCAGAGCAGCAGGTGACATCACCACCCAGGAGACCCAATGAGGTCAGACTCTAGGGAGGTTTCTTTATAGTCCCCAGCCATGCTAGAACAGCAAACACAGCAAGAAGATCCAGAGTTCCCCTCAGGGTTCACTGTGTTCTTTCCAGTGCCTCCAGCATGCACAGCCCCTTCCCAACAGAGAGAAGAGCCAGAGGGAAGGGTGTTGATGACCCAGGACACTTAGAGCTTGTTGGGAGGTATATGCTTCCTATAGAAACTCATCTACTAGAGCTAGAAGTGGTGTCATGCTCAACAGAACAGGAGATAGAAACTGCTCACTCAGATAGAGCAGGGATCCCAAAGAAGCAGTTCTCACATTATCTTTGATGGAGGCCAGGATGCCAGAAGAGAGCTTCTGTTTCTTTGTTATCTCCTGAATGAGCACCTCTGTCTAGAGGCTCTCTGCGACCGAGTGACTGACATTGGAAACCTGATTCACCAGCAACTCCCCCGTCCACCTCCCCCACAGCTAACCTTAATGTCTTAGGGTCACTATGCTTTGATGAAACACCATCACCAAAGCAACTTTGGGAGGGAAAGATTTGTTTGGCTTATGCTTCCACATTACTTTATCATTGAAGGACGTCATACATGATAGGGACCCAAACAAGACCTGAAGGCAGGGAGTAATATAAGAAGGAGTGTAGCCTCTGTACATCTCCCCCGTCTCCTCCCACACCTGATCCTGCCCCCCTTTTCCTCTCTTCTCTTCCTCCTAAATTTCTCCTACCCTCTATCTCCTGTGATTATTTTGTTTCCCCTTCTAAGTAGGACTGAAGCATTCACATCTTGGTCCTCCTTCTTCTCCAGCCTCATATGGTCTGTAAGTTGCATTGTGGGTACTTTGAGTCTTTTTCCTAATAGCCGCTTATCAGGATACCAAAAGAATACCATGTGTTCTTTTGTGACTGGGTTACCTCATTCAGGATGATATTTTCTCAGGAAATTGAACAGAGGTGTGTAACAATGGGGGATGGGGAACAGGGGTAGCCAACAGAAAGTCCCAGATGCCAGGAAAGCAAGAGGCTCCCAGGACACAGTGGGGATGACATTAGCTGAAATGCTCAACAAAGAGGAGAGAGAACCTGTAGAGACCATATGGAGAGGTTAGACATGACCCCCCGGTTGTGGAATGGGGCCACCCACCCTTCTCAAAAAATTTAACCCAGAATTGCTCCTGTCTAAAGGAAACACAGGGACAAAGAGTGGAGCAGAGACTGAAGGAAAGGCCATCCAGAGACTGCCCCACCTGGGGATCCATCCCACATGCAGCCAACAAACCCAGTCACTATTGCTGATGCCAAGAAGTGCTGGATATAAATGTCTCCTGAGAGGCTCTGCCAGAGCCTTACTGACACAGATATGGATGCTTGCAACCAACCATCAGACTGAGCATGAGGACCCAATGAAGGAATGAGGAGAAGGACTGAAGGAGCTGAAGGGGTTTACAACCCCATAGGAAGAACAACAATATCAACCAACCTGACCCTCCAGAGCTCTCAGGGACTAAACCACCAACCAAAGACTACACATGGAAGGACCCATGGCTCCAGCATGCATATGGAGCAGAGGATGGCCTTATTTGACATCAATGGGAAGGGAGGCCCTTGTTCCTGATGCCCAAGCATAGGGGAATGCTAGGTTGGTGAGGCGGGAGTGGGTGGGTAGGTGGGGAAGCACCTTCATAGAAGCAGTGGGGAGGGGGTGGGATAGGAGGTTTGCAAAGAGAAAACGGGGAAGGGGAATAACATTTGAAATGTAAATAAATAAAAAAACCAAATAAAATATTTTTTAAAAAGGAATGAGGCTTACTAGCTTGCTTCCCACGGATTTCTCAGCCTGCTTTCGTACAGCACACTAGCCCAGGGGTGGCAACAACCATAATGGGGTGGGTGGGACCTCCCACACCAATCACTAAGAAAACCTACAACCCAGTCTTATGGAAACAAGTTCTCAGTTAAGGTGTGCTCCGCTCTGCCACAGGGCTCAGCCGCTCAGGGAGTGGGAAGTTGACTGAGCTGAGTTTATATGCTGGGCGGGTGTTGTGCCCTAGGGCAGCCCTGGGACACCGCTCCAGGGGTGGGGAAGCACAGTCTGAGGGCAGGACAGCCAGAGCTGGTTTGGGGGTATCCGGGCCTGTAACCAGGCTGGGGCTGTCTGGTTCTCAGGCTCTCGGACATCCAAGCACGGCTGGATCCTGCGGAAGAGCAGAGAATGGAGCCGGGGCTTGCAGACTGGATCTATCCTGGGGCTGAGGGGGGAAAAGAGGGGAGCAACCAGTCTTGGGCTTGGTTCCTGCCATGGCTGGGAGCACAGAGAGGCCTTCTACAGGAGTAGAAGGTCTTCTCCATGGCTTCCCACAGCGAATCCCAATGAAAAGAGGCAGTCCATGGTTTTAAGACATTTATTTTGTCATGGCGAAAAATGGATGAGTGAAGCCATACTCCACTTTTCAGGGCAGGCATGAAGTTAAAAACAGTTTGCAGGGAGAAGTGTCTGGAAAGGAAAACTTATTGGCCTTTAGGTACCTCATTAACATGGAGATCTATCTTGAGTCTATGCAACCACTGGTCACATCCTCCACCTATGGAGGAGATTGGGGCGTTGCCCTTACGTGATTAATGGCCAAAAATCTATGGAGGGCTACGGCTAGTGACAGAGGTCTGGTGCCCGGGAATCAGGAAAAGAGCCTTCCATCCCTTCTGGGTCTCCGGTGCTTCTAGCCTTAGCTCAACTGGGAACCAGGCCACCCTTCATGGTCCCACAGAGGTTTCCTTCTCTTAGATGACTTTATCCTGTGTCAAGTTGACATAAAACTAGCCACCATACCTAGTTTTTTCCATAAGTACTTTAACAAGCCCCTAGACCAGTAAATTGATCGGATCCTATTCTCTGAGGCCCCTCTGTGGTGATTTGAATAGGAATGACCACCATAGAGCATGTGTTTGAATGCTTGACACTTGGGGAGTAGCATTATTAGGAGGTACGCCTTATTGGAGGAAGTGTGTCACCGTGGTGGCAGGCTTTTAGGTCTCAGAAGCTCAAGTCAGTCTTCTTCTGCTGCCTTCGCATCAAGATCAGGCTCTCAGCTCCATCTCCAGGACTATGTCTGCCTGGCACAAAGCCATGTTTCCTGCCATGATAATAATGGAGGAACCTCGGCAACTGTAAGCCAGCCCTAACTAAATGTTTTCCTTTATAAGCATTGTTGTGGTCTTGGTGTCTCTTCCCAGCAGTAAAATCCTAAAACACGCTCCTACTCAACTGTAGCTCTGGTGTGCTTTCTTTCCCCTCTCTTCTTACACCCTCCCCATTTAAGTGACCACCTATAAAGTTCTAACTTATAAAATTCCTCTCTAAAACTCATCCTATGATATGTGGTCCCGAAATTTCATAATTCTTGAGACAAGAATCTGAAAGCACAGGATGGTTTTGGTAGTTGCTGACTTTCTAAAATTCTGTGAAAGGCTCCATCACTCTCTAAGACATCCCAATATTTCCATATCAACAGGTACATAATCCCAGCACTGGAGGTAGAGACAATAGAATCAGTTGTCAAGGCCATCCTTGGCTGGATAGTGAGTTTGAGGCCAGCCAGTTTTTGACCATGCCTTTTTTTTTTTTTTTTTAAGAAAATGTCGACAGAGGCTGGAAAGATAGCTAAGATATGAAGGTATGTATGTTAAGAGCATGTACTGCTTTTTCAGAGGACCCAAGTTCAGTTCCCAATATCCAGATTGGATGCTTTACAACTGCCTGAAATTCCAGCTCCAGGGTCAAAAGTAGAATTGAGAACAAGATGAAGAATAGATGGTGTGAGGCTTGTAGGCTTGTAGTGAAGGTCAGCGATTCCAAGTTATTATGTCACTTAAAAGCCCTTTGTTAAAGTGTTAGAGCCAAGCACGTGAATGGTGATATTAAGATCAACATTTTTTCTAAGTACTTTGTTTCTAATGATCAATATATCCCTATGAAGTAGATACCATTATCAACCTCATAAGATGGGAGAGGAATCTAGTTAGGGATTCATTACTCAACCACAGGACTAGAATCATGATTACTAATATTGTCAACTGAACACCTAGAAGGTAAACATTGGGAATATCTGTGAAAGATTTTCTAGAAATATCTGTGAGGGATTGTCTTGATTAGGTAAACTGATGTGGGAAGACCCATTAATTTGGGGTGGGACCATTATCCTGGACTTTACAAAATGGAGAGGGCAAGCTGAGGCCAAGCAAGCACATGTTCTCCTCCTCCTCCTCCTCCTCTTCCTCCTCTTCTTCTTTTTCCTCCTCTTCTTCTTCTTCCTCCTCCTCCTCCTCCTCCTCCTCCTCCTCCTCCTCCTCCTCCTCTTCTTCTTCTTCTTCTTCTTCTTCTTCTTCTTCTTCTTCTTCTTCCAGGTGTCATGTGACCAGTAACTGTAAACTTCCATTGCTTTGACTCCCTGCTCTATATCCCAAGTTCTCTGTCATCACGGACTGTAACCTGGAACCATGAGCTGGAATAAGCCCTTTCGCTCTTAAGTTGCTTTTGTCAGTATATTCTGCCATAGTTGATAGTTGATATCAGTTGATAGAGAAACAAGGTAAGGACGTAGTAGACCAAATCTAGAGTGCTTGACACCAGTCTTTGTGCTCTTAGCTCCTCTGCAGTGAAGGGCAGAGCTGATTGAAGGGGCGAGGCAGTGAAAGTGTCACACAGGACTTTCTGGGTGTACACAAGAGGCTAAGCCAAGAGGGAAAATTAGATCATAGGAAAAGACACCTGGAGGAGAGGGTGACTCTGGAGAGGAGTCTTACAGAATGAGGATAGAATGAAACAGTAGCAAAGCAATGTCAAGAAGAGAGGCTGAGGCTGAGGCTGAGGCTGAGTAGATGGGTCAGTTGTTAAGAACATATTCTACTCTTGCAGAGGACTGAGTTGGTTCCCAGCACCCACATTGGATGCCTCACTTTAGCTCCAGGGGGATGAAGGATAGAAGCATGCCTCTGGATGGGCACCTGGAAAGTTTATGATCATCTTGGGGAAGTTGATTCCTGGGAATGATTTTGTTTTCCTTCTTCCTGGATACTGAACACAGTACTTTGGTGTGCTAAATGCACTGTACCACAGAGTTATATTTTCCACCCATTATTTCTAATTCTTTTTATTTGTTTGTTTTGTTTTGTTTGTTTGTTTTTTCTTCGAGACAAGGTTTCTCTGGCTGTCCTGGAACTCACTATGTAGACCAGGCTGGCCTCAAACTCAGAAATCCGCCTGCCTCTGCCTCCTGAGTGCTGGGATTAAAGGCGTGCACCACCATGCCTATTTCTAATTCCTAAAATTACGAAAGCTATTGATGCTTGACAAGCTATTTGGGCTTGAGAATGATGACACTTTTCTCAATTCCGATGAGCGAGCCTTAGGAAGCTAGGCACTCACTGGTCATTTTTAGGTCTCAAAGAAACCTGGGACAAATGGCTAACTGAGGTGCCTATTTAACATAGCAAAGTGGATACTGGTCACTAGTCTCTTTCAGCATCACAAGCACCCATTATACAGTCCTGGCTCCTCTCAGCATTTCTCACCACCTCCCCCACTCCAAACCCCTTCAGCTCCTCCCCACCCCCTGCCTTTGCTTCCCTTTCCCCAGTGTCTGATCCCTGTATAACTCAGCTATTTTAGCTATGCTCTCTTGGTTCTCCTCCTGGTCCTTGTTTTTTGTCTCTGTCTGTTCACCCCCTTTCCTCTTCCCTCTCTCTTTTCTTTCTCTCTAGATCTTTCCCCTCCTCTCCTCTCATGGCCCAGTTCAGTTGGCTGACCAGGTTCAGTCTAGATTCTTCCAGATGCCTCTGGCTGTTCTCTTCCTCATATCTACAATAAACCTCTCCTCCTCAACCATACCTAGGAGCAGCCATGTCCTCATTTTCATTTGGTCACCAGAAGTGAGGCTGAGACAGTGACCTCTGAGCTCATTCTTTCATGATAATGAAGATTAAAGACATGGAGCTAAGCAAGGTGAGTGCAAAGCCTTATTAAAGGTGCATTACTGGGAAAGTGGAACCCCTGATGGTGGAAGAAGTTCTAAGAGGAGAAAACCTGCTGAGCTACTTTCTAAGGTCTTTTTACAGGACCTATGACAGAAACTGAACAAAGAGTCAGGTGATTTTGGTAGAGACTGGTTAATTCTCTGGGCTTCTCATAAGCCTAATTAATGCAGGGCCCAAGGCTCTGTCCATGTTTTTCTGGCACAACTAGATAGATGTTCACATGCTGCTCAATCAATATGGGAAATGGTCACACTTTGAAGTCCCCTCTACCCTTCTCTGATTTGATTTGTTAGATGTTGATCTTGGCTGTCTGCTGACCATTTGCCCTGGTGGGTGTTTTGCTCTCTGACCTGGCAGGTGTTGCTGGTTGGTCTTGGCTCTTTGATGGGGCCTTCTAGCCATTAATTAGACTAACCTCTCTTTATTTTCAAGTTTACACGATCAGCTTGCAGTTCACAAAGGAGCTAACTCCTGTCACAGCTATCAAGCTCCAGTCTTTTCTTGGTCCCTTCATCTTATACTTCTAGTCCATGGTGAAAACTGGATGGTCTCTTTTCTGGAAGAGGCAAAGCTTCTTGCTAGAAGTCATTCTTATCGTTTAGTCTGCTGAGATAAAATAAACTAAAAATAAGAATACATAGAAAGGCAGAGGCCCCTTGGATATGTGTCTCAGGGCAGAAGGCTTTGGGAGAACTAGCTGGCCTGCTGATGCTGGCTCTGTTCCTGGGTCCCAGTCTTCCTCTTCTTTGATCAATTTGACAATCTCATATGATCTGCAAGCCCTTCTATTTTTCATCTCCAGTGTTAACCAACATCTCCCTTCTAACTCCAACGTTCCTCTTAAAGCTAATATCTGTTCATATTGCATCATGAAATCATGATGCCTGCATAGATTTTAATCCTATTTGACATGAGAGAATACTGCAGCCATGTCTTACACAAACTCATTTCTTGGTTAGTGGAAGGCCATGATGACAGAAGGTAACATTTACTAGATGCCATAGAAATTGGAGGAAGGACAGAAATAAAGTGCAGATTCCATAGATATTAGACAAAGGCAAAGCTAGATAGAACAGTATCAGAATGAAGGACTTAATGGTTTTGTATTCCTGTGAATTGATGTTTATGTCATTTTTCTGAGTATTGAGAGAATTCACGGCTAATAAGGTGAAAGACCTGGCCATAAACGCTGAGTATCTAGTAGGAATAACCTGGTCAAGTCAGAAGGGATCCATGTAGTTTTTGTTTTGTTTTGAACTTAATACAAGCTAGAGTCATCTGGGAAGAGGGAACCTTAATTAAGAGATTGCCTTCATTCCACAAAAATAACAGGAAGTAACAATCACTTTTCCTTAATATCTCTTAACATCAATGGACTCAGTTCCCCAATAAAAAGACATAGACTAACAGACTGGATACATAAACAGGACCCAATATCTTGCTGCATACAGGAAATGCACCTCAGTGACAATGACAGACACTACCTCAGAGTAAAAGGCTGGAAAAAAAATTTCCAAGCAAACGGTCCCAAGAAAGAAGCTGGAATAGTCATTCTAATATCTAATAAAATTGACTTTCAACCAAAAGTTATCAAAAAAGAATAAGGAAGGACACTTTATACTGGTCAAAGGAAAAATCTACCAAAATGAACTCTCAATTCTGAACATCTATGCTCCAAATGCAAGGGCACCCACATATATTCATAAAAGAAACTTTGCTAAAGCTCAAAGCACACATTGCACCTCACACAATAACAGAGGGAGACTTCAACACACCACTCTCAGCAATGAACAGATCATGGAAACAGAAACTAAAGAGTGACACAGTGAAACTAACAAAAATTGTGAACCAAATGGATCTAACAGATATTTATAGAACGTTTCATCCTAAAGCAAAAGAATATACCTTCTTCTCAGCACCTCATGGTACCTTCTCCAAAACTGACCATATAATTGATGAGCATGTAGAAAAATGCAAATTGACCCATTATTATCTCCCTGTACAAGGCTCAAGTCCAAGTGGATCAAGGACCTTCACATAAAACCAGATACACTGAAACTTATAGAGGAGAAAGTGGGCAAGAGCCTAGAACACATGGGCACAGGGGAAAAATTCCTGAACATAACACCAATGGTTTATGCTCTAAGATCAACAATAGACAAATGGGACCTCATAAAATTGCAAAGCTTCTGTAAGTCAAAGGACACTGTCAATAGGACAAAAAGGCAACCAAGAGATTGGGAAAATATCTTTATCAATCCTACATTTGATAGAGGGCTAATATCCAATATATATAAAGAACTCAAGAAGTTAGACTCCAGAAAGTCAAATAACCCTATTAACAAATGGGGTTCAGAGTTAAAGAATTTTCAACTGAGGAATATCCAATGGCCAAGAAGCATCTAAAAAAAAATGTTCAACATCCTTAGTCATCAGGGAAATGCAAATCAAAACAACCCTGAGATTCCACCTTACACCAGTCAGAATGGCTAAGATCAAAAATTCAGGTGACAGCACATGCTGGCGAGGATGTGGAGAAAGAGGAACACTCCTCCATTGCTGGTGGGACTGCAAGCTGAAACAACCACTCTGGAATTCAGTTTGGTGGTTCTTCAGAAAATTGGACATAGTACTACTGGAAGATCCAGCAATACCACTCCTGTCCATATACCCAGAAGATGCTCCAACATTTAATAAGGACACAAACTCCACTATGTTCATAGCAGCCATATTTATAATAGCCAGGAGCTGGAAAGAACCCAGATGTCCTTCAACAGAAGAATGGATACAGAAAATGTGGTACATTTACACAATGGAACTATTAAAATGATGAACTCATGAAATTTTTTGGCAAGTGGATAGAACTAGAAAATATCATCCTGAGTGAGGTAACCCAATCACAAAAGAACACATATGGTATGCATTCACTGATAAGTGGATATTAGCCCAAAAGTTCCAAATAACCAAGATACAATTCACAGACCACATGAAGCTCAAGAAGAAGGAAGACCAAAGTGTGGGTACTTCAGTTCTTCTTAGTAGGAGAACAAAATACTCACAGGAGCAAATATGGAGATAAAGTGTAGATCGGAGACTGAAGGAAAGGCCATCCAGAGATTGTCCCACCTAGGGATTCATCCCAGATACAGTTACCAAGCCCAGACACTATTGTGGATGCCAAGAAGTGCATGTTGAAAAGAGCCTGATATGGCTGTCTCCTGAGAGGCCCTGCCCGAGCCTTACAAATACAGAGATGGATGCTCGCAGCCAACCACTGGACTAAGTGCAAGGTTCTCAATAGAGGAGTTAGAGAAAGGGCCAAAGGGGCTGAAGGGGTTTGCAATCCTATAGGAAGAACAACAATATCAACCAACCAGTCCCTCAAGAGCTCCCAGGGACTAAGCCATCAACAAAGGAGTACACATGGCTTCAGCTGCATATGTTGCAGAGGATGGCCTTGTCATGCTTCAATGGAGGAGAGGTCCTTGGTCCTATGAAGGCTCGATAGATGCCCCAGTGTAGGGGAACTAACTGAGTGCGGGGAGGTGGGAGTGGGTGGGTGGGTGGAGGAACAGCCTCACAGAAGCAGGGGGAGGGAGGATGTGACAGGGTGGTTCCAGGAGGGAGGGAAACAGGGAAAGCAGATAACATTTGAAATGTAAATAAAGAAAAAATATCCAATAAAAAAAAGAGATTGCTTTCATCAGATTGTAATTAAGCCCGTGGTTCATTTTCTTGATTAATGATTGATGTGGGCTCACAACCACCAGTAACTCCAGCTCATGGGGGGGATCTGATGCTCTCTTTCAGCCTCTGCAGATGCCCCCACACAAGAGGCCCGCATACATACAGGAGGATACCCATAGGCATACCCATAGGCATACCGATACATAAAAATAAGATATATCTTAAAAAAATAAATGAATTAAGTAAAAAGGTAATTTATCTGTTTTAAGTTTCCAGGTGTGTGGTGCTATTGCCTATTGGATCAGTGGAAACTTTAAAGTAGAAACCCTCTCTAAGTAAGTTCTGTTTCTCTTGACCACACTGATACATGTAAGAGCCAGAGGATGTGAAGGAGTTCTGTGAAAGACTATCTGTCTTCTGGACAGGACAGCACCACTAAACTGAACTCACTGAAGCTACAGTAACTCACTCAAGGTCAAGCCAACAGTATGAGGCAACGTTCCAGTAAGCAGCATTAACTGTAGGTTTTGGAAAGAGGAAAGAGCAGAGGATGTGAAGGGTTGAAGGGACAAGTTGGGGATGCCTGAGGGGGGGGGGCAATGAAGTGGTTGAGAGTGTGTGTGATCAAGATACACTGTTTGTATGTATGTCATATTGTCAAAGAATAAACAAATGCTAGTCTATTTAAGAAAGTCAACGCAGAAGCATACATTTATCAGCCCACTACTAGGGAGGCAGAAGCAGGGAGTTCACTATGAATTTGATGCCATCTGGGCTATAGAGTGAGTTCCTACTTAAAAATATTTTAAAATACCATTTGTCTATATACAACGAATGTACCTATCACCTACCTATTTATTTATTTAACACCATGAAGCTCAGGCTGGCTTTTGATTTCATATGTAGTAGAGGCTGATTTTGAACCCCAAATTCTCCTCCTTTACCCCCTGAATCCTGAGATTAAAACATGTGGTAGCACCCCCAGTATGGTGATTTGAATGAGAATGGCCCGCATAAACTCATATATTTGAATGCTTAGTCATCAGGGAGTGGCCCTGGGGGGGTGCCCTTTGAAGTTTGAAAAATCCCATTCTAAACTCAGAGTCTTTCTTCCTGCTGCCTGCAGATCAGGATGTAGAACTCTCAGCTAATTCAGCAATGTGTCTGCCTGCATGACACCATGCTTCCCACCGGAAATGGACTAAGTCCCTGAAACTGTAAGTGAGCTGGCATCTCCACAGCAATGGACTAAGAACACTGACTGAGGCACCCAGTTTATGTAGTGATAGGAACTGAATCCCCGTGTCTCTGCATGCTAGATAAATGTAGGTAGACTCTAGCCCTATCTTTATTTAAAAAATTTAAAACCCTTTTTTTTTCTCTCTTTCTTTTGCAGTGCTGGAGATGAAACTCAGGGTCTCATGTCTGTTAGGTAGGTTCCCTACCACTGAGATACATCCTCTTGAAAATTAATTTGTTTAAATTGGGTGTAGTGGTAGACATCCTTAATCCTAGCACTCTGGAGGCAGAGGCAGGTGAATCTCTGTGAGTTCAAAGCCAGCCTGGCCTATATAGGGAGTTTTATGACATTGAGAGTTACATAGTGAAATTATGTTTCAAAAAAAATTGTTTAGCAGTGCTGGAGATGAAGTGAGGCTTTAGCTGTGCATTTGCTCGCCTATGCTTTGTAAGCACTATCTCACCAAGGCACACTCTCAGTTCTGAAGAGAGTGAAGCACAATCGGAAAGCCCCACATTTGGATCTTCTGCTATAGGCATTTGCTCCCTGCTAATGTTGAAAATGGCTCACAGGGACTCACTGGACCCTTGGTCCAGTGCTTTTTTAGTAGCTTCATGTGTATCTGATATTCTTTCTGTTTAGAAGGTATTATTTAGTATTATTTTACAAAGTATATATCCATTACATCTCTGTTTTTGAAATATGCTGGCCTCATACTCCATATGCAGATAAGGGTGACCTTAAATTTCCAAGTTTTAAAAAATTAAATCTTATGTATCTATCTATGTATCCATGTATCTATCTATCTATCTATCTATCTATCTATCTATCTATCCATCCATCCCTAATCTTTCCATTTATTATCAGCAGATAGGATCTCAAGTAGCTTAGGCTGGCCATAAGTAGCGGAGGATGAACCCTCTGGTCTTCCTGCCTCTACCTTTAACTAAGTGACTATCCAGAGCTCAGGCCTAACTGCAACATCCTTGTCAACCCTCTGCTTCCCAAGGCTTAGGGAAAGGGAACACAATGGAAGAAAGAGTGGAAAGAATTTAAGAGCCAGAGGATTGGCAGGAGTGCTGTGAAATGCTACTGTCCAGACATTGGGCTCATGACCTCACTGAAGGTAGCCCATCCAGATCTTTCTGTGTTAGTTGCTTAGAGTCACACACCTCTGTTAATATGATGTTGAGCATCTGACCTCTTTGCTACAACAAACAAACAAACAAACAAACAACCCTACCCAAATCCAACCTGTTGAGCTAGTAGAGGCTGTTTTACCACTACTGTACACATCTGGCTTCCAGGCCAATTTGCTTTCTGCAGAAAAAGCTTTTTTGTTGTTGTTGAGTAACATGCTAAAATGGGGGCCAAAAGGAGCCCTGTGTCATATATTTCAAAAACATCTTCAGAAATCGAAAGGCTCCAAGTCCTCCTTAATCTCCACACCTATGTGAGACATTTTACCAATGAGTAATGGAGTAGGTTGAGGACAGCCAGGGAGTGTGGTGAGGAATCTGACAGGTTTACCAACTTGTTTTCTTCCTGCAAACCAGAAACTTGGAATGCTTTAGGCTCACTACTGTCTGTTCTCTGTAAAAAATGTATTTCTAGCTAGTAACCTTCATGTTCTGGAGGAAGTCAAGTGTGCCCAAGAAAAATAAAGTTGCTTTACTTTTGTCCTAGACTGTATCTTTGTAGTCCTCCTAACTAGAACTTCTGTTCACACTTTTTTTTTTTTGGAGGAATTTTCTGGCTCTATTTTTCCTCTATAATATTGTATGTATATGTAATCATATATGTGAATTTTTATTTGCTCTTTTACAGCAGACTCTCATATGGTACAGGCTACCTCTAACTTGCTCCTACCTCCCAAGAACTGGGATTAGAGGCATATGCTAACATGCCCAGCTGCACATGAATATTTATTCTTTAAAAAAGGAGGTGGGGTGGAGAAATAGCTTAGCAGTTAAAAGCACTTGCTGTTCTTGCAGAGGACGTGGGTTTGGTTCCCAGCACCTACATGGCAACTCAAAACCATCAATAACTCTAGTTTCAGGGAATCCAGTGTTCTCTTCTGACCTCCAAGAGTACCAGGCATATCCATGGTATACAGAAATGCATTTTAGATAAATGGTTACATCCATAAAATAAATCTAAAAAACAAAAATGAGTAGGGTCAGGCATTGTGGTGAATGCCTTTAATTCCACCAGAGTTCAATAGGTCTCTGTGAGTTTGAGGCCAGCCTGGTCTACCTAGTATAAAGCACAAAATAGAAAATTTAAAGGAGTGGGAACATAGTCTAAGTTTTGTGCCTTGCTTTTTCCACTCAAAACATGATTTGGAGATAAATTTATATCTAATAAGTATCTTTTTCCTTTTACATAAAGATTTATTCTTAATTTTCTGAATATGAGTGCTTTGTTTGCATCTATGAACATGCACCCCTTGTGTGCTTGGTGCCTACAGAAGCCAGAAGAAGGTACTGGATTCCTTGGAACTGGAATTACAGATGGTTGTGAGTCACTATGTGAGTGCTGGGTCCTCTGCAAAAGCAGCAAGTGCTCTTAACTACTGAGCTATTTCTTCAACCCCAAGCGCCCTTCTTTTTTAATCAACAATTAATGCAGTCCTATATCTGTGGCCCGAGTCATTTACTTTCAGCCTTTCCTTTGCCTCTTCAGAGCCTTCTTTGACAACAACCCTGTTCTCTGTTCATGTAATGTTCAACCTGCCTGCTCTCTAGTAAGCCTTCAAGTCCTCCTTTATAACACACACACACACACACACACACACACACACACACACACACATACACACACATGCAAATAAAAAATACATTGCATTCTGGGGAGTTTATGAAATGCAAGTGACTGAATCAGAGTTTCCAAAGGTAAGATCTCCAGTCTGTATTTAAAAATCACAAGTGTGTTGCTAGTTGTTTTTGATACATGGTCTGTTAGATTAGTGGACCTTTAGAATAAAGCACAGATGCATTCACTCTGTGGCACAATTTTTCTTCAGTAGGATCTCACTCTACAGTCCAGGCTGGCATGGAACTAACTCATCATGAATCTCAGTGTGTACTCCAACTCTCAGTGATCCTCCTGTCTCACTCCTCCACTGGTGTTGAGATCTGCCTGGCTCTGCCTCCTGTGTGCTGGGATTAATGACGTGTGTTACCATCTGGCTACTAAGGATGCTTGTAAAAGCTACAAGGCATCATATTTTTCATTTACCCCAAACTACACTTGATACAAATGCATGTATACATAGGAATATACAGTTTAAAAGAAGTTAAGCCACTTGGGCCAACAATGTTTCCTTTAAGAGCCGTAAACTACCTAATTAAAAAAAAAATCCAGTACATGATACGAGAAGCGACTTTTTGAATTGTTGGTAAGGGTAGCCCAAGAGATTCCTGAAACAATACAGGCCATTGCCATTGCCCCTGGTTGCCAGAGGTTGAGGCTAAGTCTTTATTGCTGAAGATACTGTTCAGTTAAACATAGGACCCAGAGCTGGATCTTCCCTGAAAACCTCCTCCCTGAGGACTAACTTTCATAGAACTGGAAGGTGTTATGCCAAGTACTAGTAGAGAGAGACAACCAACAGACCTAAGAACTACAGCAACTACCAGCATAGTCAGAGATCCCCAAAGGCAGAATAATGGCTCTCATACTTTGGTGGTAACCAGAAGATGTCTAATTGGATTTAAAGCCCACTTGGCAGGGGGGAAATCATTTCTGGCATTGGAAGTCTAGTGAACTAGCTGGGGCTAGTACAGTTATGGATCTTAGAGGGGGACCTACTACTGCTACTTTAGTAAACCAGTATAATTGCTAATAGCATTCTAAATAACCTTATAACCACAGTTTAAATGTGGCTCCCAACCTCACCAAAGAAGGTTCTTGTAACAGACAGTGACCATTCCAGAAAATCAAAGTGGTCAGAATACAGAGAAGAACGACCATGGGGTTCTCAGTCCCAGTGGATAGGTCTACAACACAATCCTGCACCCAAGGCTCAAGGGACATTTCTGAAGGGAGCGCCAGAAAGATTTCAAAAGCCAGAGGATCAGGAAAGGTGCTGTGAGATTGTGTTTCCTAAAAACTACAGGGAAGATTCACCTATGATCTACAGGCAACTATAGGATTCTGAGAGAGAGAGAGAGAGAGAGAGAGAGAGAGAGAGAGAGAGAGAGTCTTTCCCTTATGCTGGTTATCCAATGCCAAGTGGCCAGCCTTGAAATCACATATATGCAACACTGAACAACTCAGCAGCTTGTAACTGTATATTTATGTGTACACACACATTCACACCTTCACACACAATTAGAGAAGAGAAGGCCAGGATTTTGGGGCGGGAGGTGAGGGGTGCATAGGTAGACTGGAAGGAAGAAAAAGGAATGTAGAAAAACAATGTAATTTTATTTTAATAAATAATAAAAAAGGCCAGATGTGGTGGTAGATGTCTTTAAAAACAGAACTTTGGAGGGCTGAGGCAGGTAGGTCTCTGTGAGTTCAGGGACAATCTGATCTACATAGTGAATTTCAGTTCTATTTAGGACTACATAATGAGATCCCTTCTCAAGAGAAAAAAAGAAAGGAAAAGAAAGCTGGTTGTGGTAGGTCTTGCTCATAGGAAGTGATTAAGAGGTGGAGGCAGAAACAGTCAGTACTGAAAACATACATACAAGTTATATTATACAAACTGAACATATTTAGGTATATGTTTATATGCATAAATATATGCATGCAATAACAGTGAATAGAGAGGCCATGAATTTGAAGAGGAGTGGGGGAGGGGTATATAGGAGGCTTTGAAGGGAGGAAAGGGAAGGGAGAAATCTTATAATTATATTATAATCTCAAAAAAAAAAAAAAGAGAGAAATGGAGGCAGGATGATCATGAGTTCAAGGCCAGCCTAGGCTTCATATTTAGGGGCTGGAGAGAAGACTCAGCCGATAAGAACACTGTGGTTTCTCCCTGAACCTACTAGTGACATCACAACCAACTGTAACTCCAGTCCCAGGTGATCTGATACCCTCTTCTGATTTCCTTGGGCATCATGCATACATGTAGTGCACAGACATACATACAAGCAAAATACTCATAAACATTTAAAAAATGTGCGGGGTTAGTACCACTGCCTGATTTGATGTCACTGTATATTTGTGTCGTAAAGCTCTGCATCTATTCCAAAGTAGAGACAATTTGCAGATTCAGTGTGTGTGAATGGACAGAATCCAGTTCAGCCTAACCCAGAGAACTACGAATCCCAGTGGGCTGCGCGCGACGCTCGCGGCGGGGCTGACGCCAGGGGGCGTGGCATCCGAGGGCGGGGTCGCGCTGCGGGGTGCTGGCCCAGCGGCCGCAGATCCTAGGCAGAGGGATCGTGGGGTACTCGCTGAGGGAGGGCCGCGCGGCAGCGCCCTGCGATGGAGCGGGCGAAGATGGCGGAGGAGAGCCTGGAGACGGCGGCGGAGCACGAGCGGATCCTGAGGGAGATCGAGAGCACAGACACGGCCTGCATCGGGCCCACGCTCAGGTACTGGGGCGGGGCCGGGTCGGCTGGAGCAGGCGGAGCGCGGCGGCTGGCTGTGGGGAGAGTCGCGGGTGTCCCGCGTCCTGGGCGAGGCCCTGCTGGGGAGCTTCTCCGCGGAGAAAGGGTGAGGCGCGGCTCTACTGGGCCGCCGCTCCCTTTGGTTAGCAGCTCTTCCAGTCAGGAGCAAGCGCTGGCTCTGCGCGCGGTGGAACTGCCCATCACAGGTCCTCCGGGAGCGTCCCGGTTTTCTCGGTCCTGGAGGAAGTGTCCTCCCACCTTCCCTCGCCTGAGAGCCCAGTTCGTGAGGACGACCCAGTCCTGGTGTAGTCTCAGGACCTTGCCACTCCCTGGATATGCTCTGTGCTCCCTCCCTTGACACCTTCTCCGAGAGCTTCCACCTGCATTGCTCGTGGAGATGTCAGGACGTACCCGGCCTTTCTCGGCTTAATTGCCTTGCACTTGTTACACAGAGCGCGAGGCATTGTGTGAGTTAATGTGCAAATACATCTATGGAAGCCGTTGAGCAATCCTACCGCTGGGGTACAGTTACTGTTCCCCCTGTATCAGATGAGACTCCGGGAAGAGGAGTGACTTGTCCAAGGTCGCAGAGGAAGGGAAATGGGTTTCTCGTTCCCAGCTCAGGCACTCTGCACTGGACACCCTGCCTTTCCGTCTTTTTAATTTTTTTTTTTTTTTTTTGTGGTGTTGTGGATGGAACACAGTGTCTTGCAGTGTGCCAGGCAAGCCCTCTTCAGCTGAACTGTGCACAGCCCACAGATTCTTCGCTACTTTTGTTCTGCCTTAGTTGGGGATTACCATCTGCTGTATTTCCTGTTGAAAATTATTCAGCAAGCCCAATTTGAACCCCCCCCCCCGCCCCTCAGTTTCCTGGTGTCCTAGAACTAGTTCCTCCCGATCCTTTCCTGTAGTACTTTCTGGTCTCTGTTCAGTACATGAGTTGAAAATCATGAAAATCATCTTTACCCCTCCTTGTACAATATATCAGTGAGCCTCGCTCCATAGTGCTTCACTCATCAGTGTTGACATTTCCATGGGGAGAGTTGTCCCAGTCATGAGTGACCGAAGGCTGGGCGACTTTTACTTTTAGCTTCACTTGCACAGCTTTCTTCTCCAGGCTCCATTGTTGGTGCCAAGCAAGTTTTCTCAGTGTCATTCCTAGAAATAACTGTCTTTAGTAGTTTGTCCCCTGCCCACCCCCCACAACCCATGGCCTTGGAATGCCACACAATGCTTTTGCACTGAGTCGAAGCCCATTATCCTCCCCCCCCCTCCCCCGTGATAAATTTTAACTCCTGTGTTTTAGTGTGCGGGGTCTTTCACCTTTCACAGCATTACCTCCTTTTCCTCTGTGTCACCATCATGACCATGATCTTGGTCATGCTCTTCTCCTTTACTGTTTTCTTGTGTGAAAGGCCAGTGATTTACATTAGTCCTTTTAAGAGCTCAGTGTTACTCACTAATATTCTCCTACATATGTTATTGGTGGCTATTACTAGTTGGCTTTCAGTAACTAAAGTGATAGTAGAGCGACTAAAAATGCTATGTTAAGGAATTTGTCTGCTGACTTGAGGGATTAGAATCACCAGAGTTTTAGGAAGGATTCCTTATCAGGACATGCTGTCTTGAGTTGCTTGTGGTTTCTGGTTGCGGTTGTTTTATGTAATAAATAACCTTAATTTAGATTACTGTGATTTAGTATGTTAACCCTCAGTGAAATAGTAGTACATTTTGTCTTTTATTTCTAGCATGGAGATGTAGTTTCCTGTATTCCAGGCTGTCTTCATACTTGCTCTGTAGCTGAGAATACCCTTGAACTTCTGACCTTCACCATACCCACACTTCCTAAAAGCTGGGATTATAGTTTAGCCTCATTGAGCTTAGTTTTATCACAGTCATGCTAGTGACTAAACAGGCTCGCTGCTGCCTGTGAGGTGAGCATTCCACCAACTGAGCTCTATGTCCAGCACCAGTAGTGTATATTTGTATAAACTGAATTTTACTGTTTAATTTTCTTGGCTTTAGTAATACATTGTAACCTAATCATGTTGGTATCTTGGCTTTAGTAGTATATACATTATAATTGAAACATGTTACCTATTCTCCCCAAATTATCTCATTATTATAACTGAATTCTTTTTCTTCTGGTTCTGTGTGAGTGTGTGAATTATGAAGTCTTTTACTGTATGAGGACATTGTTAGTAACAATAAAAAAAGGTGCAGGAATTATCACATGACCCTATTAGTTTTAGTTGCTTTCTCTGGCTATAGTATTAGAAAATTTGGATTAAAAGTTTTTAACATTCATGTGTGTATGTATATATGTATGTATGTGTTTGTATATACACACATGCTGATGCCATAGCACACTCTGAGGGCCAGAGGAAACTGCACGGTGTGTTCTTTTCTTCTACCATGTGAATTCAGAGGATTGATCTCTGGTCGCTAGGCTCTACAACAAGTGCCTTTCTTTACCTGCTGAACCAGAGACCTGATGTTTCTGGCTCAAGGATTTGTGTTATTTATTTATTTATTTATTTATTTATTTATTTAATTTATTTAGAGACAGGGTTTCTCTATTATGTAGCTCTCTGTTTGTCCTAGAACTTAGCAAATAGATCAGGCTGGCCTTGAAACTCACAGATATCTGCCTGTCTCTACCTCTCCAACATCGATTAAAGGCATGCACCAAACATACATGGCTGAGAACTTCTTTTGAGGCTATGGCCTCAAAAGACACAACCACACTTAAACCCTTGGCTAAAGAGAGTCCTTTGTTCATGGAGGTTATCCTCGGTGCAGCCTGGAAAAGTTACTTCTTGAGCAGTGAAGAAGGAAGGAACACCTGCCTGGCAAGCTATATCAGCCCAGTCAACTGTAGTGATCAGTGGGTTACAGATGTCACAAGCAGATTACCCTCACGTCCCAAGTACTAACATTCTGATTCTAAATCATTTATAAATATGAACAACAGCCTATATTTTCATTTTTCAAATTCCATGTCTGTATTTCTACTCTTTTAAAAATTATTTTATGTATGTTAGTGTTTTGCCTGTATGTATGTTTGTTTGAGGGTGGCAAATCTCCTGGAACAGGTCCTACAGATAGTTGTGAGCTGCTATGTGGATACTGGGAATTGAACGTGGGTGTTCTGGAAGAGTAGGTAGTGCTCTCAAATGCTAAGCCATCTCTCCATCTTTTATACATCGCATTTAACTAATAGTAGTCATTTCCTTATTTTGATTGATGGGTCAGAGCAATTAGCATTCACTCTAATTGTATCTAAATTTTTGTTTTTAAAATTTTAACTTGAATACTGACGTATATTGCCATTTAAAAAGTAGTTTTATAGCTGGGCGTGGAGGTTCATGCCTGCAATCTCAGCACTTGAATGGTGGAGGCAGGAAGATCGGGAGCTCAGCGTCATCGTTGCCTACACAGCAAGTTTAAAACCAGCCAGGGGAATTTGAAATCCCGCCTTTAAAAAGCTTGGTTGAGATATAATTCATATAACATGATTTACATATTGTTTAGAACGTGTAACTGAATGACTTGCAGTATATTCACAGAGTTGTGCAACAATGACCATAGTCTAATTTAGAACTGTTTTATCTTTTCCCAAAGAAACACGTTCTGTAAGAGTCACTTTTCATTGTTTCCTCTCCTCCATGCCATTCTTACTTTCCTCTTACTTTTTTGTTGTTGTTGTTGTTGTTGTTGTTCAGGGGTGTCTTTGAACTTGTTATATGTAGCCTAGGATGACTTTGAATTCCAGATTCTTTTGCCTCCATCTCCTAAGTGCTAGGCTTAAAGGTAGGCGTGCATCACCACACCCAGCCTCTTTCTTGTTTTCTCTATGGGTTTGGCTATTTTAGACATGTGGACATTTTGTGTAAACAGACTTATACAAGAATTATTATTTTTTGTTACTATGGTAATGTTCTCAAGGCTCATCCATACAGGTGTGTATCTGTACTTTCTTTCTATTGCTGAATAATACTCCATTTTATAGACATACTTTATATCCATAAAATTTTATTTGATCATTAAATTGGTGCATATTTTGATCATTTCCATTTTGTAGTTGTTGTGAACAGTGACCTATGTTTTGTTTTCTGTGTGGACATATGTTTTCATTTCTGGAGATCAGAGCAAGCGGTTGGGGTCAGTGTGTAGCTTCCCCAAGGCAGCTGCAGAGTGTTCCAAATGTCCAGTGGTATTAGGGCGATTTGGCCATCTGCTTGACTGATAGCCCTTTTGCTGAAGGCAGTGAGAGCAAGGGAGGGTCTAGCAGCTGTCAATTAGGAAATCAGATTGCCCCATTCTCCAAGATTTTCACTTATTTATACAAAAATAGATATCAGAAGGATGTTTCATTTTTATCTTTGAGACAAGGTCTTTGGTAGCCTAGAGTGGCCTTAAAATTGCCATATATTTGAGGTTGCCCTTGAATTCTGGATATATTCCTGCCTCTAACTCCCTTGAGTAGGGACCAAAAGAATCTATCATTAATACTAATAATAAGTTTTAGCAAGTTGGTAGTGTTTAACAGTTTGTAGCATCTGGCCAGACCAAGGAGGTCCTGGTACCAATTTTTTTATTAGATATTTTCTTTATTTACATTTTAAATGCTATCCTGAAAGTTACCTATACCCTCCTGCCGCCCTGCCCCCTACCTACCTACTCCCACTCCTTGGCCCTGGCGTTTCCCTGTACTGGGGCATAAAAAGTTTGCAAGACCAAGGGGCCTCTCTTCCCAATGATGGCCGACTAGGCCATCTTCTACTACATATGCAGCTAGAGACATGCGCTCTGGGAGTACTGGTTAGTTCATATATTCCACCTATAGGGTTGGAGACCCCTTCAGCTCCTTGGGTACTTTCTCTAGCTCCTCCATTGGGGGCCCATCTGTTGGTGGACTATGAGCATCCACTGGCCTAGCCTCACACTAGACAGCTATATCAGAGTCCTTTCAGCAAAATCTTGCTGGCATATGCAATACCTGTTATCAATTTTAATGTGAAAGAAATATATGAAAGTTTTTTAGTAGCCTCCAATAAAGTCTGTCCTTGGTAGTCATTGAAGGGAAAGACATCATTCATTATAGATTACTTATTTTTTTTTTTAAGATTTATTTTATTTATTATACGTAAGTACACTGTAGCTGTCTTCAGACACTCCAGAAGAGGGAGCCAGATCAGATGGTTGTGAGCCACCATGTGGTTGCTGGGATTTGAACTTATCACCTTCGGAAGAGCAGTCGGGTGCTCTTACCCGCTGAGCCATCTCACCAGCCCCCAAGATTACTTATTTTTATAACAGTAACCTCTTTAGTAATATTTTATATTTTAGTTATGATTGAAATTATTATTGCTGTGTGGGGGCACCTTCATGCTGTGGAGCCCTGTGGAATCAGGGTCATTGTGTGTGTGATGCGGATGGGGGTGCATCCACGCTATGGCGCTTGGGTGGAGGTCAGGGGCAGCTTTATGGAATTCGTTCTCCTTCCAATTCCGATATTGGGCTCAGGCCCTCAGGCTTTCAGTAAGTGCTCTTATACCCACAAGCCCATCTTGCCCATCTTCTTTAAAAAATATTTTAAAAATTACACTTTATTTACTTATTTTTGGGAGTGTGCCATAGTGTGTGTGGGCAAATGAAGATCCGAGGACAACTTGTGTGAGTCAGTTCTCTTTTCTACCAAGGGGATCTAAGGATTGAACTCTAGTGGGTGGGAAGTGTCTTTGAAACCCATTGAATCATCTCACTGAGTCTAAGAATTTTATTTTTTATTTAATTTTTTAATTTTATGTGTATGTCTATGTACTATGTGTTTGTTCAGTGCCTGTGGAGGCCAGAAGAGGATGTTGGATCAGAGAGAGAGAGAGAGAGAGAGTCAGACAGACAGACAGACAGACAGACAGACATTGGGTCTTTTTTGAAACCTCAAAGCTCGCCCCCTCCAACAGGTTCACCTCCTCCAACAAGGAAACACCTTCTCCAACAAGGTCGCACCTCCTAATCCTTCTAAACACATCATCAACTGGGGGCTAAGCATGCAGATACATCAGCCTATTGTTGGGGAACATTCTCATTCAAACCACCACAACCAAAAGTAATAGGTTACTTCTGTAGTGCAGCATGTGTTCAGTCTCCATGGTTTCTAGTCTAGATGAATGTATGCACTATGTGTGAGTGTGTGTGTGTGTGTGTGTGTGTGTGTGTGTGTGCCAAGCTTATTGCTAAGAAGTGAATATCACTATGTTTAGGTTATATATTTTTCTGTTTCGCCTCTCCTGTACTGCCCGGGTTAAAGTACAGGAATACCTGAGTGCTACAGCCACTGAGCGGCAGAGCCAGCTCTTCTGCTTTTGGAGTTAGCTGTCCCACCTTCTCAGGTGAGGAGTGGGCCAGTTTTTCTCAGTCCTTGCATGTCACCATGGCCCCAGGCAGCAGCCCATATCAGGGGCATCCGCATGTACTTTGATGGTAATATGGCCATGGACATTGTATTGACACAGACCCCTGCTGCTGCAGGGCCATGGACCCAGACATAGATAGCTCTTGGAGGCAGCATGGGTCTGACTATCACTATGGCGTCAGGTGGCAGCAAAGGCTACTTACATCAGGCTGGTCCTCACTACTCTCATGTCACTAGTTCCTTCTCTCTTCATAGTGCACAAACCGCTCTGCTTCTCTTTCTCTCCCATTTCTTCATCACATACTTGCTCATGGAAGTGGTACCTGTGCTGCCACCTGTGTATCAGCAAAGACATCTTTTGAAAGGTAGGATGGTTAAATGTTTGTCCAACCCAAAGATTCCAAGGGAGATAAATCCCTGGTCAAAGTTAGACAGAGCTTGGAAAAACTGTAATTCAACATAGAGTTGGTCTCATGGTTGAACAACCACAACAAGCAACTAGAGAGATTAGCAAAAGGTCAGTGATGAGAAGTAAACAGAGCAGGACATGTTTTAGTCAGGTGTGGGTCTCCAACTCTGCAGGTACTGCTCAAATGCCTGGGCTAGGATGCAGCTCTGGGAGTCACAGCAACTCACACAGTAGGCAATGTTCTCAAAGGAATAGGCATGGGCCCACTGGCACTTGTATTTGTTATAGGATCTATTGGTGGACAGTGTAACTCACCATTTCCTAAGGAGCAAGAACAGTAATGCCTCTTCATAGTGCTTGGCTTTTCTTCCTTTCCCATCTCTTCACCACCTGTTTGCCTGCTTCTTTCCTTCCCATTGCTCCACCACCTACTTGTTTGCTTACATTCTCCGGCTCAGCAAAGCTCAGGCTGCTCATTTGTTTTGTATGTAACTCTGGGTTTCTTGTATTCAGGTGCTCCCCCCCCCCCCATCTACTACACTCTTTTATTGAAGATGAGTGGAATTATTTTTTTTCTGAAAGTTGGAGTTGATGGAGAAAAGGGTTTAATGCAAATACTATAAATGTGTGTGTGTTAAGGAAAGGGCAGTTGTACACTCCTAAGGGTGGGGAAAGACTTCTCAAGATAATGGTTCAGGTCAGCTTTCCATCCAGAAAAGACCATTTTTATGCAGCAGGGAGTTGCCAAGTGTTTCTTGCATTCTAGGGAAAGAATATCCTTTTAAGTAAGGGCTTTATTTTGTTTGAACTTTTAAGTCAGTTTTAAAGTATAAGTATCTCTATGTGTGACTAGTACTGAATCAGATAGTTGGCTTTTTTTTTCAGTGGTTATATGAAAAAATACTTGATATCACTTGTCTTAGTTAGGGTTTCAATTCCTGCACAAACATCATGACCAAGAAGCAAGTTGGGGAGGAAAGGGTTTATTCAGCTTATACTTCCATGTAGCTGTTCATCACCAAAGGAAGTCAGGACTGGAACTCAAGCAGGTCAGGAAGCAGGAGCTGATGCAGAGGCCATGGAGGGATGTTCTTTACTGGCTTGCTTCCCCTGGCTTGCTCAGCCTGCTCTCTTATAGAACCCAAGACTGCCAGCCCAGAGATGGTCCCACCCACAAGGGGCCTTTCCCCCTTGATCACTAATTGAGAAAATGCCTTACAGTTGGATCTCATGGAGGCACTTTCTCAACTGAAGCTCCTTTCTCTGTGATAACTCTAGTTTGTGTCAAGTTGACACAAAACTAGCCAGTACATCACTAATCATCAGGGAGATGAAATTGAAACTGCAATGAGATATCATATCATTACCTCATACCTATTCAGATGATCATTATGAAAAAGACAAAAGAAACACAGCTTGGTGATGCACGCCTTAATCTCAGTATTTGGGAGGTAGAAGCAGAAGAACCAGGAGTTCAGGAGGAGCATGCATTATATAAGACCACGATTTAATATATATATATATATATATATATATATATATATATATATATATATATATATATATATATATGTGTGTGTGTGTGTGTGTGTGTGTGTGTGTGTGTGTGTGTGTGTGTGTGTGTGTATGTGTTGGTAAAGATCTAATGAAAATCTCTATAGACTGCTAGTGGAATTGTGCCTTGGTGCAGCCATTAAGTAAAACAGTGTGGAGAGTCCTCAAAAAGTTAAAAGTAGAAACAGTATGATTCAGCAATAGATGGAGGTAACATAGTGTTTACAAGCATGCATGTATACACACAGTAAAAGGCCACTCATACTTAACGAAAGGATTTAATCTGGAAGACATTTTATTAAATGAAATAAGCCTTCTGGGGGTCCCCCCAACCTCCTATTTCCTGAGGTTGCCTGTTTACATTCTTTCTGCTGGCCCTCAGGGCTTCAGTCATTTTCCCTTACTCAATACCAGATCAGGTTTCCCTCTCCCCCACACTCCCCTCCCACCCTATCTCCTTTCCCTTTCAGGTCCCTCCTTCCCCACTTGTGATTGCTTTCTCTCTCCCAAGTGGGACTAAGGTGTCCTCACTTGGGGGCACTTCAGCTTGTTGACCTTTTTGCGTTCTGTGGACTGTATCTTGGGTATTCTGTACTTTTTTTTGGCTAATATCCACTTATTAGTGAGTACATTCCATGCATGTCCTTTTGGGTCTGAGTTACATCACTCAGGATGATATTTTCTAGTTCCATCGATTTGCTTGCAAAACTCAGGATGTCTTTGTTTTTAATAGCTGAGTAATATTACATTGTGTAAATGAACCACATTTTCTGTATCCATTCTTCTGTTGTGGGACATCTAGGTTGTTTCCAGCTTTTGGCTATCACAAATAAGGCTGCTATGAACATAGTGGAACACGTGCCCTTGTGGCATGGTGGGGCATCTTTTGGGTATATTCCCAAGAGTGGTATAGCTGGGTCTTCAGGTAGATCTATTTCCAATTTTCTGAGGAACCTTCAGATTGATTTCTAGAGTAGTTGTGCCAGTTTGCAATCTTACCAGTAATGGAGGAGTATTCTTCTTTCTCCACATCCTCTCCAACATGTGTTTTCACCTGAGATTTTGATTTTAGCCATTCTGATTGGTCTCAGAGTCGTTTTGATTTGCATTTCTCTGATCACTAAGGACTTTGAACATTTCTTTAGGTGCTTCTCAGCCATTTGAAATTCCTTAGTTGTGAATTCTCTGTTTAGTTCTATACGCCCCCCCCCTTTTTTTTTGGATTGGGTTGTTTGGTTTTTTGGTAATTAACTTCTTGAGTTCTTTATATATTTTGGATGTTAGCCCTCTATTGGATGTGGGGATGTGGGGTTAGTGAAGATTTTTTCCCAATCTGTAGGTTGCTGATTTGTCTTATCAGCTATGTCCTTTGCCTTACAGAAGCTTTCCAGTTTCTTGAGGACCCGTTTATCAATTGTTGATCTTAGAGCATGAGCCATTGGAGTTCTGTTTAGGAAATTGAAATTTATTTTTTACACTCCATATTCCATTCCTCGGCCCCCTCATCCACCCTCCGACTGTTCTACATCCCACACCTCCTCCCCTCCCCACCCCGTCTCCACATGGATGCCCCTATTCCCCACCCCACCTGACCTCTAAACTCCCTGGGGCCTCCAGTCTCTTGAGGGTTAGGTGCATCATCTCTGAATGAACACAGACCCGGAAGTTGCTTTCTTTTTTCCATTGTATATTTTTGGCGTTTTTGTCAAAGATTAAGTGACCATATGTGTTTGGTTTTATTTCTGGGTCTTCAATACTATTCCATTGACCAACATCTCTGTCTCTGTACCAATACCATGCAGTTTTTGTCACTATTGCTCTGTAGTAAAGTCAGGGATGGTGATTCCCCCAGCTATTCTTTTATTGTTAAGAATTGTTTTCACTAGAGACCTGGGAGGTGAGAGACTTCTAGGACTCAAAGAGAGGGCCCTTAGATGAAAAGCCTGACAGTAGGGAGAGGGAGGACATCCCAAAGTCACATCTTGACCCATAATTGTTCCTGTCTGAAAGAATTACAGGGATGAAAGTGGAGGGGAGCCTGAGGAAAAGAAGGTCCAGCGACAGGATCAAAGTGGGATCTAGCTCAAGGGGAGGTCCCGAGGCCTGACACTATTACTGAGGCCATGGAGTGCTCACAAAAAGGGATCTATCATGACTGCCCTCAGAAAGACCCAACAAGCAGCTGAAAGAGTCAAATGCAGATATTTGCACCCAACCAATGGACAGAAGCAACTGATCTTTGTTGTTGAATTAGGAAAGGCTGAAAGAAGCTGAGGAGAAGGGTGATCCTGTAGGAGGACCAGAAGTCTTAATTCATCTTGACCCCTGAGATCTTTCAAATACTGGACCACCAAACAGACAGCATATACCAGCTGATATGAGGTCCCTAACACACATACAATAGAGGACTTCTGGGTCTGTGTTCATTCAGAGATGATGCACCTAACCCTCAAGAGACTGGAGGCCCCAGGGAGTTTAAAGGTCAGGTGGGGTGGGGGATGGGGGCATCCACGTGGAGATGGGGTGGGGAGGGGAGGAGGTGTGGGATGTGGAACAGTCAGAGGGTGGGTGTGGGGGCCGGGGAATGGAATATGGAGTGTAAAAAATAAATTAAAAATAATAAAAAAGAACAAAGTATATATATAAAAGAAATAAGCCTAGAACATAAGGACAAATACTGCATGTGAAATAACTCATAATACAGTGTAAAAAAGTTGAACTCAGAGACCAGCTAGAATGGTGGTTGTCAGAGGCTGCCTATAGGGAGAAGGAGATGCTGGTTGCAGGCTACAAGTTTCAGTTAGGCTGAGTATGTTCAAGAGGTGTATTGTGTAACATGGTTACTATAAGCAATAATATAGCTCTTTAGAATGGTCCAGTGATTGATGTTACTTTTTCTACAGACTACTTCTAACAAAACTAGGCTGTAATAGAATTGAGTAGAAAACCCTTTGCAATAGAATTGGTTACTTTCATACCAAGAAGGTTGAGAAAGCACCATGATCTGCTTGTGATGTTACCTGACAGTGAACTGAGTACTGGACGCTCAGTTTCTCTGCTGCTCAAGTTATTTTTCGGTTATAAATATTTATTGATAGGAGGAGAGAAATTTGTCAGGATATTTGAGGCAGAGTCTAAGAAGGTTTTCCTTTGTGACAGGCTACTGGAGATTTTCTTGACTGTTAAGGACAGCCATGTGTGGAAGTGGTATCTGACATAATAACTCTTACAAGTGTCAGTGAAGAGCTGGCTGAAGGTGTAGCTCACTTGATAAGAGTTTTCGCCTAACATGCATAATGCCTGGATTTCAGTTTCCAGCATCACATAAAACCATGCATGGTGATATATTCCTGCAAGTCCAGCACTCTGGAGATGGAGGAAGGAGAATCAGAACTTTAAGGTCATCCTTCTCTACTTTTGAGACCATGTTTTAAACAAGTAAAAGGTATGAGTAAAAGTCAAGGGGGCCTGTAAAATCCCTATTGGATACCTGAGTAGATTAGATTCTGTGCCTCAGAGAAGCATACCACCGCCTTGTGGCTCTGAAAGAGCTGTGGTAGACTTTGTCTCTTGTAGTGTTCTTATAGCCAGACCTATTAAATGAAAAATTAAAAGTGCTTCAGAAACATTGAAGAGAATCTATAGGAAATTCTCATGCTGGTTTGATTTTCTTATATACTAAAATCAGTCATCAAAACAATAGCATCTGTTTGATGTACAGCTAGAGGGACTTAACCCAGGGCCTCTAGCATCCCAGACAAGTGATCTATCCTGTCTGTCTTGTCACTGAATTATAGTCCCAGGTTCAATTTTAAGTTTGGCAGCTTTGAACAGCTGTGCAGATTGTATAGTGCACAGCTGTACCATCTCTAAGGTCATGATATTTATAGTTTATATAGTGTAGATTTATATTCTGACTAGGACAGTTAAACAGTAAGCACAGTCAAGGATCTTCAAGAGGGTTAAGGTGAAGAGGGTAAGTGTAGACTGTTTTTATGTTCAAGTATTTAAACATGTAAGTGAGGCATGACAACAGTCAGAGGTAGAGACCATTCTGGGCAGCATGAGATCGTGTTCAAAAAAGAAACAAAAGAAGCTGGGCAGTGGTGGCACACGCCTTTAATTCCAGCATGTGGTAGGCAGAGGCAGGTGGATTTCTGAGTTTGAGACCAGCCTGCTCTACAGAGTTAGTTCCAGGACAGCCAGGGCTACACAGAGAAACCCTGTCTCAAAAAGAAAAAAAAAAAAAAAAAAGAAAGAAAACAAATGGGTAGAAATAAATAAAGTAAAACCAAAAACAGCCATAACATATCTTAGACTATAAAGGAGGGTTGAGGAAATATCTCAGTGATGAATCACTTGCCTGGGACACAAGTTCACACTAAAATGCATATTCATAGACTGGTCATTTTTTCCTTCAGTTTTCAGAAAGAACCTTATCTTGTACATACTAGATAAGCACTTAGCTTCAACCCTAGGCCAGACAACTTTATTTTATAGATTGATATTATTTTTATTTGATGTGTATGAGTGTTTTGCCTTCAAGTGTGTTCAGAGTGAAGTGTTCAAAGGCCAGAAGAGGGCATTGGAACCCCTGGAACTGGAGTAATGGTTTTAGCCCCTGTGTTGGTGCTGGGATTCAAACCATGACCTTCTGGAAGAGCGCTACGTACTTCTAACCTCTGAGCCACCTCTCCAGCCTCCAAGAAAGGATTTTTTAAATTGAGTTTTCTGTGTTTAGTGTGCTTAGTTTGTTCACAGGTTAGCAACCCCAAAGCCTTAGAAATGAGGAATGATGTCCTTGCTAGCTTGAGCTGACCATGCTTGGATGCAGTTAATAGTTCCATTGTATGTTGAATAATCCTCACTTTTTTTGTAAGAGATTTGCATATTGTTCTCTGATTCTATCATTGTGTTGTCAGCTGGGATTTCAAGTTTGTTTGTTATTGCTCAGAGTTTTCTCTGTTTTAAACATTTCTTAGTTGTCCTTAGTTCTTTGTTTAGGGGTAGGTCCCATGAAACTTCCCTCTTCCATATTATTATATCTATTGGTGGTATATTTTTTCAGTTGTTTTCCTATTTTTTTTAAAAGGAAAGATTGGTTTTTTTATGTGTTTAAAATACAGTTTATTTTATATTCATTCTGATATTAAAATATATTTAATACAGCTAGGAGGAGAGCTCATGTCTATAATTTCAACATAACCTTAATGCTTAAAATAAGTTAATTAAGAATACAGATCAAGGCCTAGGGAGATGTCTTAATTGGTAAAGGGCACCTTGAGGATAGAGTTTAGATCTCCAGCACCCACAAAAAAGGCGGCTGTAATCCCAGCACTTGGGAAGTGAAACTGTAAGATCACTGGAGCTTACTGGCTGTCCAGCTAGTTAAGTCAGTGAGCTCCAGTTTCAGTGAGAGAGTCTTACTTAAAACATAGGTTGGTGAGCAATTGAGGAAGAAATTTCATGTTGATGTCTGATCTCTATGCACACCTACACACACACACACACACACATACACACACACACACACATACACACACACACATACACACACACACACACACACACACACACACATACACACACACACACAGAGCTTTTCAAGCAATATGAACTTTGGCTAAATGATTGCAAGTAAGTATGCCTGGGAATAAATTAGTCATTATTATTGACCAAAAATCAAGTTGGGGAGGAAAAGGTTTATTTGGCTTACATTTCCATATTGCTGTTTATCATTGAATGAAGTCAGGGCAGGGAAATAGGGCAGGAACCTGGAGGTAGGAGCTGATACAGAGGCCACAGAGATATGCTGCTTACTGGACTGCTTCCCCAGTTTGTTCAGCCTGCTTTCTTACAGAACCCAGAACCACAATCCCAGGGATGGAACCACCCACAATGGACTGGGCCCTCCCCCATCTATCACTAATTAAGAATATACCTTTTATAGACCTTTTTTTTTTTAATAGACAGATTTTATGGAGGCACTTTTTCAACTTAAGTTTCTTCCTTTCAGGTAACTGTAGTTTGTGTGTCAAGTTGACATAAGACTCGGCAGTACAGATGTATATATATATTGTTGTCAGCTTTTGGTTCCCAGTTGCAGAGACCTTTGTGTTAATCCAGATTCCATTTACTCCTCTTCTTTTGGTTAGATAGATGGTAAGTGTATAGTAAAAGAGTCATAATGTTAGTTTCTTTACTCCTGTGCTTTTCAATAATTTCCATAATGTAACATTTAATACCAGGAAAACACTAAGGTAAATCTTAATGCATTTTGTGTATCAAAAAGAAAAGGATGCTTAATTCCAAGTAATGTTATTTCTATCCTGGCTTTTTAAAACATTAAAAGAACTATTTGCCTAGTATGTATATGTATTTGAGTGTATGTGCGTGCATCACATGTGTGTAGTACTCACAGGCAGAATCGAGGGTATTGGACACTCTAGAAGTGAAGTGGATCTAAATGCTAGGAACTGAACCCAGATCCCTTTGAAGAACAGTAAGTGAACTTAATCACTGAGCCATTTCTCTAGCTATTCTATTACCTTTAAAAACTTGAGTGTATGAATGTTTTGTCTTCCATGTATCTGGTGCTTACAGAAGCCAAGCATAGGGAATCAGATCCCCTGGACCTGGAGATACAGATAGTGACTTTCTATGTGGGTTCTGGGAATCAAACTTGGGTGTTCTACAAGAGTAGCAAGTGCTCTTAACTGCTGAGCGATGATAGTTGAGCAGTTAAGTTCTTCCCACTTCAATACTCATTTACTTTAAAAACTGAATGGTTGTTCTACTGAACTATGAACTGGATCAAATGTTAAATCACAGAAGCTAGAGTCACCACAACTGAACCTGTATGTTTTCTAGAGAGACCAACATGAATAAAAATATTTACAAAACCAGTATTTTGTTTAATTCATGTCTACATGAGCTGAATATCCCATGGTATAGCTTTTCATCCATCTTCAGTGTTACTTTTTTTTTTTTTTTAGATTTATTTTATTTATTATATGTAAGTACACTGTAGCTGTCTTCAGACACTCCAGAAGAGGGCGCCAGATCTCGTTACGGATGGTTGTGAGCCACCATGTGGATGCTGGGATTTGAACTTATCACCTTCGGAAGAGCAGTCAGATGCTCTTACCCGCTGAGCTATCTCACCAGCCCCCCAGTGTTACTTTTTTAATCCTATGTCCACTCCCAATAGAAGCAAACTTGATCACAGAAAAGAACATAGTCAAACTAATGTTAATCCTATGTTTCTTGTATTTTATGAATAGTTTTGTTCCTTGAAAGAGAGAACATCTTGCAGTAGAGAAACTTACATACACATCACTTTTCATTGTATGCTAAGGATGTTCCTAATAAACTATGCTTTCCTAATTCTGTCTTTATAGTCTTTGAGACTAACAGTAACACTAGACACACTGGATATTTAAGAAATGTCTTGAACCAAAAATGTAAGTGTAGGCACTGTTAAGGAGAGTAAAAGTAAATATAACCATTTTATGACCTTCACATTTATTATCTAGATAGTAGCATACATAAAAATGAGGAATAATTTTGTGTAACTTTACAGCAAATAAAAATTATGCCTCCAAGAAGCTGGAGTGGGTGGGCAGGGGAGCAGGGAGGGGGTAGGGGGTAGGGGATTTTCAGGATAGCAGTTGAAATATAAATTAAGAAAATATCTAATAAAAAAAAATTAAAAAAAAATTTTTGCCCAAATTTTACAAGTTTGAAGCTTTATCATAAACTCATGTTTACTTTGCCCAAAGTAAGACTGAAATAAGCATGGCATAAATTGGAGTCATTTTTCTTGTTTTTAAAAATGTTTGGTTTTTAAAAATATCTATCTATCTATCTATCTATCTATCTATCTATCTATCTATCTATCTATCTATATGATTGAGTATGTGTGTGAGGTATATGCTGGTGCATTTGGGGGTGAGAAGAGGTCAGATAGTCTGGAGCTGGAATTACAGGTGGTTGTGAGCTGCCTGTTGAGACTGCTAGAAACTGAACCCAGGTCCTCTAGAAAAGCGCAGGTACTCAATGCCAAGATATCTCTCCATTTAAATAAAAAAGCTAAACTCTAATGTTGATAAGAAATTAAGACTAGACTTTTAAATTTTACATTTATTTCATTTATTTAATGTTTGTGTGTGTGTGTGTGTGTGTGTGAGAGAGAGAGAGAGAGAGAGAGAGAGAGAGAGATACATGCATGGCATGGCATGGCATGGCATATATGTGGAGGTGAGAGGACAGTTTGTGGGAATCAGTTCTCCTATCATCTGGGCTCCAGGGATCAAGTCTAGCTTATCTGGTGACAGGTGTCTTTACATACTGAGCCTTTTCACTGGCCCAGAATTTGAGTATTTTAATCACTGGTTGTCTTAGTTTCTTTTTTCTGTTTCTTTGAAGAGACACCATGACCAAGGTAACTTATAAAAGAAAGCATTTAATTGGAGGCTTGCTTACAGTTTCAGAGGGTTAATCCATGACCACGACTCTGGCATCTCCAATATTTTGGGGTCTTTAGTGCAATCTAGGCTTCACCTTCTCAGTTTTATGTGATGGCTTCTCTGGGCCTACATGCAGGGATTCCTTTGTCATATGCCATCTGGACTTTACTGGTTTTTCATAACTAAAGAGGAAGACTCCACAAGCCCTTTACTGCCGTATTCTTCTGGACTCTAAAGCCAGAAACACTTATGTTGCCAAGTACTGTATATTTGGGATGGAACATGGCCACCTCCTTGAATTACATTTTCATAACCTTTGATCTCTTGATGCTTTCCTTTGTTGAATAAGCTTTTCCTTTGTTTTTGGAGTAGATTCCCTAGGGACTTTCCTTTTACAAGTTGAATGATTGGCTAGGTGGGGTCTTGCTTGAGAGTACCACATTCTTCATTCCATTTCTCCTTATTTCTTTCAACATAAATCTAGGTTCAGACATTACATTCCCTCGTGTTCTTTTTTTTTTTCTCTCCTCAAATTGTGCATTTTGTATTTCTTCTTGCCTTCCTTGTACTTTTTCATTGTAGATCTGCGGTAAGAGTGATCACTAATAACCACACGACACAGTCAATACTAGACTCTCTTGAAATCTCTGCCTATGTATGGTATTGGTTCAAAACTTTTCAATTTAGCCTCAGGCAGATTCTTAGGACCAGGGCCCAAAGCAGCCTCATTTTTTGCCAAAACATCAAAAGAATCATCTCTAGCACAGTTGCCTAATATTATTTCCCTCTGAAACCTCTTGAGTTGGATACCTCCATAGTTCATATTGCTCTCAGTATTACTGTCTTTCAAACTCTTACAGTATTCTTACAGTCCCACTTAAACATTTATCCACTTCTCTAATGCAAAGTTCCCAAGTCATCTTTACTCTAACAAGCAGCATGGCCAGGCCTGTCACAGCAATACCTCACTTCCAGTACCAACTTTACAACTTTTCTATTGTAAAGAGATGCCATGATGAAGACAACTTGTTTACAGTTCAGAGTATGGGTCCATGACCATTATGACATGGGACATGCATCAGGCAGGCAGGCATGTCTGTAGAGAATAGCTGAGTTAACATTTGCAAGTTGGTGGGGGCGAGGGGAGAGAGAGACAGAGTCAGAGAGAGATAGAACCATGCGCGCGCGTGTACACACACACACACACACACACACACACACACACACATAGAGGAGGGGGGCTGTCCTGGGTTTCTGAAATCTTAGTTCACTATGGGTTTTGCTTTTTTAAGCCCCTGAAATATGTGACTCGGGGCCATTTTCTGGAAACCCAGAGTTAGACTTGGCCAAAGAGTCCATCAACCTGGCCAGTATTTAATTAAAGCTTGCCTTAGAATTCACTTTAAATTGTGGTAGTGGTCTTATTCTCAATCAGTGGGATTAACAAAGTGTGTCACTGGAGGTGGACTTTAAGATTTCAGAAACCCAGGACAAGAGTTCTAATCAGGGGCAAGCATGTATCCTGACACATATTTCCTGCTTTTATACATCCCGCCCACATGTGATCAAGCACATCCAGTGTAGCTGGGTTAAACAAACTTGTTTAGGGGAGTGAAAATATGTGGCTTGTTATCTTTTATAAACAGTAGCCAGCATTTCAGGAAGTCATTTCTTACTTCTTAAGAAAGGTGCTTACTACATGTTAGAAGCAGTTTTGTTTCATGAATCTCTCAGGCACAGTAATTAAAACTTAAAATATAGCTTCATTTCTCACAGCCCCCTCCAACAAGGCCATGTTTCCTAATCTTTCCCAAAATGGTTACAATAACTAGGGACCCAGCATTCAAATATATGAGCCTATGGGGGCCATTCTTATTCAAACTACTACATTAATCAAAATAATCTTGGGACCCAAATTGCTCAATATCATAATTAAGAAACAACAAAAATAGGTTCCAGAGACTTGGAGAAAAGAAGTGTATGTAAAGTGATCACATAGCTTACTTTATAAAGTCCAAATTCTAGATAATTTCTTTCATAGACTCTTACATTTTCTTAAAAAAAAAACACCTTTATTTTATTATTACTATGTATGCATGGCACGAATGAGCACTGCTATGGTGTGCTTTGGGAAGTCAGAAGATTTGTTTTATGGTGTTGGTTTTCTTCTTCCACCTTTATGCAAGTTACAGGGATCAAACTGAGGTGGTGAGGCTTTTGTGGCAAACACCTTTACCTGTTGAGCCTTCTTGCTAGCCCTCTTCTGTATTTTCATTATTCTTATTTCTCACACTGAACTAAGAAAATAGAGTTCTTCCTCTTTTGTGAAGAACTGGAGAAAAGATCTTTCTTTTTAGAGGATGGGTTTGGGGATGTTTGCAGATGGGGTAGGGAAGGATGCTTTACACACATACTTTTTCTCTGCCTCTTCAGGAACTGTTCTTGTTGAGAAACCAGGTGTATGCCAAGGCTGTTTTGTTACTATTGGCAAGGATAAGCCAGAGAAAGTGATGGGGTTGTTCCAGTTGCTCACTGGTCTCAGGCATTGGGATCCAGTATGGTGTTTTCCAGGACAAGCTCTCTTTTCAATTCTGTTTCTAGAGTGCCCTTCACCGAGAGGCCCCCTCAGGAGCTTAATGTCCTCTGGAGTTCGCCTCTCTAGAACCACTTCATATATTTATTATTTGTTTGTTTGTTTTTAAGATTTTCTGAGGTCTGTATTTGAACCTAATATGTAGGCCACGCTGGCCTGGGGCTCAGATCCTTTTCTCTCAGCCTCTTCAGTTCTGCAGTTAGGATCAAATACCACCAGTGTCCACCTCTGAGAAGTGCACCAGCTTGAGATATATCTGTTCAGCATTAACTTTGACTTACTGGGAAGTACTTTGTGGTGTACCTGTTACCCTCTAGGTAAATTGTCTTCTTATTCATGGTTGATCCCCCGAGGCTGAGTGAAATTGGTGAGGTTGAAGACTGAGTCAGTAGAATTGAGAGGAGATGCCCAGGAGAGCTTTCCATCCAAACTGTGACTGCCTTTTGAGGCAGAGTGCCAGGGAGGGGGCATGTGTGCTGGCAGTGTACTGAGACTTACTGGGTAGGAAGTTGTTTTTTTCCTTTTCCTTCCAAAACTGCTGATGGAACCAGAAACCTAGCCATACCCTAACCTAGAGTTTTCTTCCTTCAATCCATCTCTAGACTCAGTATTTTGGGTAAATCTTATCACTGTGTTTCTTTATTGTGTCTGTAACTCAGAATCATTCTCAATGATAGAAAATTCTGTGCCATAGACCTTTGCCTTTCTGCCAGGGTTGAGACACATTGATATTCCCACACTAGGCTAGTGAGTTCTCCAGAAAAGTACATGGATTTTATACTTAATGCTGGCCCTGTTCTTGCTTCAAATTTCATCTCCTTTCTCCTTTCACCTTTATAGAATAATCCTGGTACTTCAAGTTCTTGATGAGATAGCAGTTCTTTTCTAAATGTTTTACTGGTTTATTTCTCACTAGAAGTTCTGTTAATCAGGTGTGGTGGTGCAAACCCGTGATCCTAACATTCCATGCTGGTTATATTTCTGTAACTGCAATTTGCTTGTTCTGTGTATTCCTTCATGTTTCTTTCCATAGGCTATGAATTCCTTGTTTCTAGTGCCTACTACATACAGTGAGTGAGTCAAAGTAGCTGCCCATGTCTGTTTGCTCACTTATCAAATTACTCATCTGCTTTTGATTAGGATGGGGGCTGGGGGTAGTCCTTCTGACTGAGGTAGTGACTGGGAGAGATACTTGGCAGGGCAAAATTAATACTGATTCTGATAACCAAGTAACTTTGGACAAATTATTTAACCCCATTACATCAGTTTCTTTGGTTGTAGGTTAGAATAGTATAACTATTTTGTGAGTATAGCATGTAGCACATAAGTGCACATTATATGACTCATGTTTCATGTTTTGTTGTGACTCACCATGCCATAGAGTGTATATACCACAAGCTTTTGATAGAGCAGGTAAAGTTCAGCAGAAGTGGATACAAGTGAAACAAGAGGAAAAACTGGAAGAATGACAGTGACAAGTAAACTACTTAGGGTGCTGCTGCCACCATGTCATTTGTGATATTGTAATAGCTGGTATATGATTTAATCTTCAGAATAAATCCAAAGTAAGATTCAGTTAGAACAGCTAGAACCAACCCATGCCTTTTGACTTTGGTGTTGACATTATTTTGTGATATTGGTTAGGTAACTTGATCATGGTTCTTCAGCTAAGAAATTGCAGAACTTGGATTTGCGTCAAGATTTTTCTCTCTGCTGTTGTTAAATGATGAAACTTGACTTGTAATTTGCTTTAAAAGAACTGCTAGTTTATACCTAGTAAGAATGTTCAGTGCTATCAGATATACTGAGAAGGTTCTCTAAAAGAACACTGGATTATGTCCATTTCCAGAGAAAGACTGCTACCTCCATGGCCATGTAGAATCTGGTTACACTCATCCACTCTGTGCCAGGCCTTTGGCATTAACTCTAATCCTGAAGTCTAGACTGAAATGTTGAGGTATGCATTTGGGGATATTATTTGGGTTCTAAATTTCAGGGAAGTCAAGATTATAGGACAAAAATTACAGGGTTTGTTGCTGAATTATACCTCATGTTATTTTTTTCTGTATTCACTGTCTTCGATGTTTATTGTGGTGAAACTGGATTTGATGGTTTACATTCAGATTTACAGTATACTCAAAGGATTAAGACAATGACTTCATCAGAGATTGTGTATCCACTAGGTATTGAAGAGAAGGGATCCTTTGGGCATTGGCTCCTTCCCACTTGTGTTTATTCTCATGGTATTACTATGCTAATTGGCATTTATGTAGTTCTTGATTTTAAATTTATTTTTAATAGACTTATTTTTAATTCAGAACATTTAACTTATATTGTTTTCATTTTTAGCATATATATATATATATATATATATATGGTCTGTTGGGTGTGGTAACATGCACCTGTAATCCTAGCATTTGAGAAGTTGAAGAGGAGGATTGAAAATTTTAATCTAGCCTAGAATATGTAAAAAGTTCAGGCATACCTGTTCTATATGTGGTGAGAATGAATATCATCAAACAAAACAACAACCCAATCAACCAACCAAACACCACCTAGAGAGGTTATAATATCACAGTTCATATTCTTAGCCATTTGATCCTACTAATACATTCTTAATTTCTACACTCTTGTTTTTAATGAGCAGCTTTATTTATTTATTTAAAACGTTTTATTGATTCCTTGTGAGTTTTGCATCACACACCATAGTTTCACTTATCTCCCTGTCTCTTTATATCTTCCTTCTGCTCCTGCAACCTCGCCTCCCAAAGAGCCCCCCAAATTAAAAACGAAACAAAAGAAAGCCTAGAAAATATCTCATTGTGGAAGCTGCAGTGTGTTACAGTATGTCCCTCAATATACACTTTTGTCCACATATCCCCACTTGCAAATGTTCATTGCAATAAATGACTGCTCTGTCTCAAGGCCTCTAGCCTCAGCTACATCAGCCCTGGTTCCTCACAGGGACTCCTCTCAATCATCCAGTTGCTGCCTGTGTCATGGAAATCCGGAAGCTTTGAATCATCAGGACCAGCCCTTTCACACACTCCAGTAGTGAATAGATGAGGTAGATTTTGGGGTAGGCCAACTCAAAGCTCTGAATCTAGGCCTGGGTGATACTTGTATAGTGATGATAACCTTGAACTCTTGGTCTTTTTATGAGATTTTGTGCATACACACACATATTCTCTCTCTTTCTCTCTCTCTTGTTATTTAAACAAGTGTGTATAGCACTACACACTTGGTATTCTGCCTTATAAATTATTATTTAATTTTTTTTTAACAGTCCAGTTGTTATCCCTCTCCCTGTCCATCCTCTGCCATCCCATTCCTCTTCCCTAGTCTCCAAGAGGATGTCCCCACCTCACCTTAACCCCACCAGACTTACCCACTCCCTGGGGCCTCAAGTCTCTCAAGGGTTAGGTGAGTCTTCTCTTACTGAGGCCAGACCAGGCAGTCCTCTGCTGATATATGTTGGCGGCCTCATATCAGCTGGTGTTTGCTGCCTGCTAGGTGGCTCAGTGTCTGAGAGATCTTAGGGGTCCAGGTTAATTGAGACTACTGGTCTAACTATGTGGTCACCCTCCTCCTTAGCTTCTTCTAGTCTTTCCCTAATTCAACCACAGGGGTCACCAGCTTCTGTCCATTGGTTGGGTGCAAATATCTGTATCTGACTCTTTCAGCTGCTTTTTGGGACCTTCGGAGGGCACCCATATTAGGGTCCTGTCAGTAATAGTGGCCTTGGAGCCTCCCCTTGAGCTGGATCCACTTTGGGTTGGTCACTGGACCTCCTTTCCCTCAGTCTTTTCTCCATTTTTGTCCCTGTAGTTCTTTTAGACAGGAACAATTCTGGTCAGAGTTTTTGACTGTGGAAAGACAACCCCATCCCTCCACTTGATGCCCTGTTTTTCTATTGGAGGTGAACTCTACAAGTTCTCTCTCCCCACTGTTGGGCATTTCACCTAAGGCATTTCATCTCCTGAGCATCTCTCACCTCCCAGGTCTCTGGTACATTCTAGAGGGTGCCCCCCCGCCAATGCCTGTTTCCATTCTTTCTGTGGCCTTCAGGGCTTCCCCCTCCCAATATCTGATCCTGTTCTCTTTTACCCTCCCTGACCCCTCTCCCACCCTGGGTCACCCCCCCCTTCCCACCTGATTGTGTTCTCCTTTCTAAGTGGGGATTGAGGCATCCTCACTTGGGCCCTTCGGTTTAATTTGGGTATTGTGTTATATTTTTCATTTTATTATTTAAAAAATCATTTTGTCTCTGTTGTTGAAAATATTTAATCTCAATAGGGGGTTTCTACCCTGCCTTTGATCATTTAGTTCCCAGATGAAAGACACAAAACCGTTATATTTATGATAAACCTTTAAAGCACTAGACCTGGGCAGATATCTACCCACTAAGGTATTAGTATCTGCTTCTCTATCAATAACCCCAAGTTATAATTTGTCATGTTCTGCCTGGGCCACTCTTACTCCAATTGGTCAGCCCCTAAGGCCACGTTTTCATGATTCAGTTACCCCATGGTGGCTTCTCTTTTTTCTACTTTTTCTCTTCCTTTCCTGATCTCCTGCCTCAGATCCCAGGAACCAAACCCAGCTATAGGCTGTGGCATCTTTATTGACCAGTCAGGGCTAATGGGGATGGGGAGGCAGGTGGAGGTTGGGGGTTCGAGGACACAGCAAGGCTACCTATACCCTTGGTATGTGGGAGGATCTTGTTTCAGAGACTGGTATTTAGCATTACAACACATAGCAACCGACCTAACCCCCAACAGTGTTAAATTAAGGAGCAAGGTTTGCACAACAAAGGAAGATAAATATGGGAATTCACTCTTAGTCACAGACCTTCTGGTACAGAATTCCGAGTTACAATCCATAGCTCGCTCTCTCTGTCTCTGTCTGTCTGTTTCTCTCTTTCTCTCTCTCTCTCTTCTCTCTCTGTCTCTGTCTCTCTGTCTGTCTCTTTGTTGCAATCACACATGTGAAGTTCTGAGAACAATGTCTTTTTCTTCCACTGTGTGTTAGGAACTGAACTGAGGCTGCCAGGCTTGGCAGCATGTGTTTCTACTCACAGAGCTAGCTCCACTAATTAAAAAAACAGTATATATTTTTATTTATGTGTATGCCTGTGTCCCTGATACCACATGAATCCAAGAGCCTATGGAGGTCAGAAGTAGGTGTCAGATTCCATGGAACTGTAGCTACAGGTGGCTGTGAGGCACCTAATGTGGGTTCTGGGAACCAAACCTGGGTCCTCTTCAAGGACAGGAAGTAAATGCTCTTACCTTTTGTACAGTGTCTTCAGTTACCAACTTTAACATTAAAAAACAAAAACAAAAACAAAATAAAAACTATAGTTGACAAACTTTGAAGGTCATTTGGTGATTTTAACTTTCCATTAAAACATGACATTTTTGGGAAAAACCTTACTTGAGTATGGCAGCATATGGGCTAAAGATGTGGCATGTTTAGAAGGACTAGGAGATGCATTCTAGGAAACCAAATTGTGGCTTGAGTTTGTGGCTTGAACATGTTTGTGGCTGAGACTTATATACTTTTTCCTGAACTAGTATGACAAGCTGCAGCAGGCAGTATTTAAAATGGCATTTTAATTCCTATTAAGCAATCAGTGAATTGATTCTGGTTTCAGATAGACAATTCATTATTCTAGAAAGAATAATATATAGACTAGAACCTGAGAACTGATTACTAAATCTTTAAAATAGAGAATTCTACTGTTACTGGATATGGTGCTGTTTGCAGATGGGTCTCTGTGAGTTGAGGCCAGTCTGGTCTACACAGAAAATTCCAGGCCAGCCAGGACTACACAGTGAAACCCTGTCTTAAGACAAGGTCTTTCTATATAGTCATATAGTCCTGGCTGTCCTGAAACTTGCTATGTAGACCATGCTGGTTCTTGAACTCTTAGAGCTCCTCATACCTCTGCCTCCCAAGTGCTGGTATTAAAGACATGTGCTACTACATCTGGCAATTTTAATTCTGATAAAGATGGACTTAGTTTTGTCCTTTAGTTTTTTTTTTTTTTTAATTTCTTAATTTCTTGTTATTGCCACTTTTGTATTCACTCCTTTTTAAAAAGAATATATATGTGTATACATATATATATTCTTTCAATCATATATATGATTTATTTATTTTATTTGTATGATTGTTTTGGCTGTATGTCTGTATATTCAGATTTTTGACTGATCCTCACAATTGTCAGAAGAGAGCAGAAGAGGGCATCGATTCCATGGAACTAGAGTTAAATATGGTTATGAGCTTTCATGTGGATGCTGTGAACTGAATCTGGGTCCTTTGCAAAAGCAGAAAGTGCTCTTAATCACTGAGCTAATTATTTAGTTCTTTTTAGTATATATTTTAAACTTAGTGGTTGTTTTAGGAGTTACAGTTAATATCCTGATTTGTGGCAGTCTGGTTTAGTTAACAACTTAGTTTCAGTACAGAAATCTTTGTTTCTACACAGCTCCATTTTCTATCTCTCTGTCTCTTTCTCTGCCTCTCTCTGTGTCTACCCTCTACCTCCCTCTCTCTGTGTGTGTGACTCCATAGTCGTCTAGGTTAGCCCTGATATTGAGTCAGTTCTCAAGTCTCAGCTTCCCAGGACCTATGTATGAGCCACCATGTCCAGTTTTAAATTCCATCTTTGTATAATGTCTTTATCTTTTCAGTCATATAAAAAAGGCAGTATGAACAAAAATTCTTTAATACTTGTAAAAAAATCTAACCTTTACTAAATATTATTTCTCTGTGTGGATTTGAGACTATTCGATATATTTTCTGTTGTAGCCTGAGGAATAGCCTTTATATAAAGGCAGGCTTGGTGGTGATGGATCTCCTCAGTTTCTGTCATCTGGAAATATCTTAATTTCCCCTTCATTTTGAAGACTAGATTTGCTAGATAATAATATGTTCTTGCTTAACAGGTTTGTTTGTTTGTTTGTTTTTAACATCTCAAAAGTGTTGTCTGTCTTCTAACCAATATGGATTCTGACGTGAAATTGACTTATTTGCCTTAGATCCTTGGTATACTAGAATTTACTTTTTTTCTTTTGTTCCTTATATTTATAATTGTTTTTGACAGTTTGATTATAATGTACCTTCATGTAGATGTCTTTGCATTTATTCTGCCTGGACTTTGTTCAACTTCTTGTGTACATTCATATCTTTAGTCTGATTTACAAAGTTATTGGCCATTACTGCTTCAAATGTTGTTTCTGCTATTTTCTCTCTCTTTTCCTTGCAGGATTCCTGTTTCATGTATTTTGATGTGTGATGATGGTCTATTGGCCTCTTGGTTCTTTCATTTTTCTTTATTGTTTTGCTTCTTTTTACTACTAAGATTATATAATCTCAGTTGACATGTTGGTAGGTTAGCTGATTGTTTTTTCTAATTAAATCATCTGCTGAGATCTTTATTGAGTTTAAAATTTTGATTATTGTGATTTTTCAGCTCTAGACTTTTATTTGGTCCCTATTCATTATTCTTATTGCTTATTGGTATTCTCTACTTGGTGAAACATTCATGTGCTCAAATATAGCTAGACTTTTTCTAGTTTTTAGATATGGTATAATAATTTATATTTGGTTTTGTCCCTGATTCCTTGGAATTTCCTAGGATTGGTTGGAACAGTTCCCGTTCAGTCATATATTGGTTTATGCTGATGATACAGGAATGTTAAGGAAACTATTTCAGATAGTTTTGGGTGAGTCTGGTACCAGAGAGACCAAGCCTTGATCCAAAAGTTCTAGCTTTCTGTTATACACCCCAGCAAGGGCAGAGAGAGAGGTTAGTTCAATAGGCATGGCTGATGAGCAATACTCTGGTAATGTGATCTGCATCAGGATGGAGATAGCTTCTAGGTTGGTGACCACACTGAGCTGCTGGAAGCTGCTGGAAGCTGTCTGGAGAGGACATAGAACCTTCATGTTTCCCTTCTTTCCTGTTCTTCCTTCCCTGTCCCGTTAGGTTGTTTTTGAGATATCTCCTTTGAGTTACCTCCTTAATAATAAACCAGCAAGTAAAGTGCTAATTACTAAATCTGAAGGTGTGGAGGGTCATGGGAAGACCTCAGTTTATATGGAGATAGGGTAGAAATAACATATATAGGAAGAAATAGGATATCTGGATACCTTCTTGTGACTTGCATATGAAGTGGGCTTAGTCAGTAGTATGGACTCCTAACTTGTAAAGTGTTATGTGGAGAGATAGTGTCAGAGTTGAGTTCGTAGAGCACAGTAAATATCTGAGGATTGCTGTTGGCAAAGGCAGCATGTGTGTGGTGTCAGGAGGAGAAAGAACCTTTCATTGACTATTGTGAATAGAGCTGATGAGAACATTCATGTACAAATTGTTAGTGTGTCTTTTTCCATATAGTTGTCATTTCTCTTCAGTAAATGCCCAGGAGTATAGTTGCTGATAATGTATGTTTAATTAATTGACAAATTATTATTAGTTTTGTGGTACTCAGCCTTGAACCCATGGCCTTGTACTTGGTAGGTATGTACTGTATCACTGATCTACAATCTAGCTTGAATGTGACTTAAGTTTTTTCAGAAAATGTCATTACAGTTTCTCACAAAATGTCAATAAAAAATTACAACTCCTTGTAAAGTTTTGCTCTTTTCTATAAAAGTATGTGTGTCTTTGGATGTTACTTCTCTCAGTCACATTCAAAAATACTTTTTCCTTTCCCAAGAATGTTCATGTGAAGCTGGATCTTGTTCATAGACTTCAGTGAGAGCTACAGAATAGTTTGGATGCCTTTTAATTGCTTCTGGCATCTTGAAATACATAGTTCTCAAAAATATATTAATGTAGCTTCAGTTTGTTAATGGATTAATGCTTTGAAATTTCTATTTCAGATTTTTTTCCTTGTTCCGGTCAACCCCACTCGCTTCGCTCGACCCCGCTCGCTCTAGCCGGCTCCGCTTGCTCCGGCCAGTCCCGCTCGCTCTGGCTGCCCCCGTATGGCCTTGCTTGCTCTGTCCAGCCCCGCTTGCTCCAATTGGCTCCGCTCGCTCAGATTGGCTCCGCTTGTTCCGGTCAGCCCCGCTCGCTCCGGCTGTCCCCGTTTGGCCCCTCTCACTCTGGCCCGCTCGCTTCGGCTGGCCCCGCTTGCTCCCGCTGTCCCCGTTCTGCCCCGCTTGCTCCAGCCAGCTCCGCTGGCTCCGGACAGCCCCTGCTCGCTCCGGTCGGCCCCACTCGCTCCGGTTGGTTTCTCCGGTCCAAAGATTCGTTTATTAATATTATTATTTATAAGTACGCTGTAGCTGACTTCAGACGCACCAGAGGAGGGCATCAGATCACATTACAGGTGGTTGTAAGCTGTAGGAAGCCGGCCGACTCGGGAAGGGGCCGCGCTGGCCCCGGCCCCCGGCCGACTTGGGAGAGGCCCTGCTGCCCCGCCGACTTGGGAGAGGCCCGCTACCCGCTGGCTCCCGGGAAAGCCTTGTCCGGGGAAGGCCTCCAGCTCCAGGAGCCTCTGGCTCCGCCCCATTACAAGATGGCGCCGGCCCGGCCAGCTGCCAGGGGAGGGAGCCTAGGGGAGGGAGCCTAGTGCACATGCGCAGCTCTCTCTTTAGGCCCTCCTCAAGCAATAGCCCCTCCTGAACGGGCAATATGCTAATGAGGTGTGGCTTGTGGCACCAATGAACAGGCAGTATGCTAATGGGTGTGGCTTGTGGCACCAATGAATGGGCCACATGCTACTGAGGTGTATCTTGGTACACCAATCCCCAAGCACTATGACACCCTCCTCCCTTCCCTGGGAGACTATAAAAGCAGCAGCTCTGCTGCTGTCCAGGGTCCTGGGAATCTACTACCAAGGTGCTCCAGAATAAAGCTGACTGAGAAGATCCCGGTGGTGGCATGACTTTCTTGCTGGTCGAGGGAGGCGCACCCCAGTAAGGCACCATGTGGTTGCTGGGATTTGAACTCATCACCTTCGGAAGAGCAGTCAGGTGCTCTTACCCGCTGAGCCATCTCACCAGCCCTATTTCAGATTTTTAAATGGTATTGAGATATTGTTAAATATTGCATGTTTCCAGCATTCAGAACATGTGATGTAGTTGAATTGTAAAAGTATTGTTGCAACCAAGCTCACTGTCTATCCTTTATCCAAGTCAACATATTTGTGGTATGAAGATTTAAGATTTGCTCTCACAAGTTCTAATCCATATTGCATTATTATTAAGTATGTGATTAGTGGGTCATGTGCATTATGGGATGATCACTTGCTATATGTGTTCTTCTATAGCTCTTTGGTGTTTTTAAAAGTCTTTCTCTGGAAGTTCATAGATTCTTCTTTCTTTATGGTTGCTCACTGGTGCTTAATTTTTCCCTTGACTCTGCTGTGTAGGCAACATGTTTGTAGGCTTGCTTTGATTGCTGCACTTGAGGAAGGAAGCAAACAGTTCTCAGTCTTTACACATGGTCTGAGGAAGGGAAAGCCAGTCACTAGTCAGCCTGTCAAGAAATTCTGGGTGGCTCTAAGGTGGGCTCCATGGTGATTTTGCTGCTGGAGACCTTGGGAGGGCTGCTGGCATGATTCCTGGGCCGGTGGAATGAATGTCTACTGCCTGAGTTCATAGAAACAGACNAAGGAAGCAAACAGTTCTCAGTCTTTACACATGGTCTGAGGAAGGGAAAGCCAGTCACTAGTCAGCCTGTCAAGAAATTCTGGGTGGCTCTAAGGTGGGCTCCATGGTGATTTTGCTGCTGGAGACCTTGGGAGGGCTGCTGGCATGATTCCTGGGCCGGTGGAATGAATGTCTACTGCCTGAGTTCATAGAAACAGACATGGGCTTAGGTCTAAGCATGGTGCTGATTTGTGAGAGTTGAGCCTGGCACTGATATCCTCTCTATTGGACCTGAAGAAATCAATCCTATTGCTTGTTCTCGATTGTTCCACAGGGCACAGCCTAATTCTAGGGTCTACTGAGGCAGATCTGGTGATTATCTGTGAGAGTACACCTTAGTTTATTGGGAACATCCTGGTATGTTGATCCAGGATTAGCAAGGTTGGTACATTGTTCTAAGAGAGCTCTCTTGGCAGCAGAGGCTACTGGCATGGACCTAGACACTTCACTTTGGGTCTGGCCTGGTGCTAGAACATGTCTAGAGCCTGGGTCTGTGGGGGAAAACCTAGGGCTTTGGGTTATAGAGCCTTGTGGCAAGTCTAGGCACTTGTCTGGGTGCTGAGGTCTCCAGTGAAGTCAGGAGTTCTTATTCTACTGTTCCTCTCCCCCACTCCCACAAAAAGAGAACCTGCCCAGCTGAACTGTGCATACCTGGGGGGTTCATGGAGAGTGTGAAATTGTTCTTTACTTTTACTTTCGATGTGTCTTATTTTATTCCTGTGCTCTTAAGTGCTGTAAGCTCTTGTCTGCATTCCTTAGCTTTGAACGAGTGTTTATTCAAGCTAATATTATTCTGGTTTTAATTTATAATACAGCATATAATATATAGTATAATAACATTAAAAGGTTCTGTAAGATCCTCAGTAAATTGTAATCGTGTAAAGTGTTCCTGTTGGGCTGGTGAGATGACTCATCAGGTAAGGGCGCTGGCTGCCAACCAAGCCTGTTCACCTGAGTCCCATCCTTGGGATCCAGAGGATTTAAAGAGAGAACAATAATCACTCCCCTTCCCCCTATTAGTAAATAAGTCTGAAAAGGAAGGTTTTTTTTTTTTTTTCTTTTGTCAAATATGTTAGAGAACTGCAGGTTTAGATAGAAGATTTTAGAGAGATCTGAGAACAAAGTGTATGATCTTGGTCCAAATGTTTTATAAGAAATGAAAATGCTCTAAATATGATTGGACAGTGAACAGAATTGAATTGTGGACTACATTTAGACTGTAGTTGTATCACTTTAAATTTGGTAGTGATGCTGTAATTAAAGAAGCATACACTACTGGTTTAAAAACTTACTTATTTTGTATGTTTATGTGTGTGAGTAGGTAAGCATAAAATGTGTAGGTCAAAGGACAGTTTTTGTGAATGGACTCTTTTTTTTTTTTGCAAGGTCTCTCTTTGTTTTGTTTTTTTGCCACTTATTTATGTACCTAGGCTAGTTGGTCAGTGAGCTTCTTTCTAGCTGATTTTCTTGTCTTTGACTCTTATCACCAAGTGATAGTGCTGGGATTGCAGATTGGCACCACTGTATCTGCCTATTGCAGGTGTGGGGTTGTGTTCCAGGGGTTGAACTCCTGTTGTCTTACCTGATGAGCTATCTCTATGGCTCCATACTGATTTTTAAAAGACAATTAAGGTGTCAAAGTGCTTACAAATGATTCAGGAAAATAAGAATGCAGATTCATATGTATTTAGAAACAAATATGGTAAATGCTATAAGTTGAATTTTACATAAAAACTATTCAAGTATGTTCTCAAACTTCAAAATTACTTATATAAAAATCAGATTTACTTCAAAATACAACTTAAAAATTTTAAAGCATGTGTCTTAGGAACAATTTTAATGCATGAATTTCGGTTTCATTTGCTTGAAAACTGAAATGTTTTGAGCAGCTTCAAAGGATCCTCTATGTTCTGCTGCCCTCTAGTGCCCCTTCTGCTCATGAGCAGCTCATTCTGCAAATGGAGCTTTAGAACATAAGCATCCAGTAAAAGCACATCAAGTAAAACAGTGATGTAGTGGTGATACAGTATAGTACTGTGAAACCACCCCTCATGGCCCATTTTCTTTCTGTAACTTCCTTTTCATGCTGGGATTGCCCCTTAGGCCTGCTGTGTACTGGCAACACTTCTGAGCTACAGCTTCAGCCTGGCTGCCCCACCCCTCTCAAGAAACCATATTTGTTGGATTCTCACCTAAGATCAACTATCAAATAACAGTATACTCATCTCTTCTTCATTACCACAAAATATTATTTAATTGTAGGATCATAATATTTTACTTTGTAGCCAAGCATACTGGACTTGACCCATAATCTTTCATATTGATTCCCAATTCCTAAAAGCATTGAATATCATTTGTTCTCAAAATTTGCTTAAATTTATTTGGCAAGAAAATTTGACCTGAGTTGGCATGAGGTTTTGTATTTACTGCTTGTGTGATTATTCCTAACTTAGTTCTAGAAATACTAACGTGAAGTGCTGCTGTTTTTTGTCTTTAAACTGTTGGTTTATTGAGTCTTGATTTCTCCAAGAATTTCAGCTCATATCTTCAACTCACTAATATTTATTAATACTTTGATCATTTCTTTGACAACTTTAGGACCATATATGCTAACATTTTTGCTTTTGCCTTTTTCTTTGTTGCTTGAGCAACATCGTGAATTGTAATTTCTGTGTTTATTTTGTAAAGCACTCACAGGTTTTTATCTTTGAGTTAGTTTTTCTTGCCTCCTGGGTTTGTCCTCCTCTAGAGATTACTTCTTTTGTTTGAGGAACTCCATTCAGTGTTTTATCTTGTGTGCACGTGTGTATGGGTGTGTGTATAGGTCAGATTTTCTTGCCAAATGAAGTCAAGCTGGTTTTGACAACAAATTGTTTTCAAAGCCTTAGGGACGTGGGAGTCAATAATGAGAGATCATGGGTAAAGTCAAATATGCTTGGTTGAAAAATAGAAGCCTTACTTTGCATGAAAAAGGTCTGTATTTCATCTTAGCTTACTTAAAATTATGGAAAACTTAATATATTTAACATGATATTGGTTCTCTCTCTCTCTCTCTCTCTCTCTCTCTCTCTCTCTCTCTCTCTCTCTCCTTACCTATCTATCTACTTTTGAGACAGGGTCTCACATTGTACATCCAGCTGGCCTATAGCTTGCTATGCAGAGCAGGCTGTCTTTGAACTTCAGATATCCAAGTGCCCTACCTTCTAAGTGCTTGGAAAAAGGTTTGCACCACCGCTCCAGCCTATTTTAACCATTTTAAAGTCTGCACCTTATAGTGTTAGCTAGTATAACCATTTCCAGAATCTTTTTCATTTTCTCTAACAGGAGCTGTACTCACGACCGTAAGCTCCTCATCCTCCCGATCCCCAGCCAGCCACTCTCTGGCAGGTGCTATTTTACTCTCTGACTCCATGAATTTGAGTACCTTAGATGATTGTTTTAAATGGAGTCATCTCATAATTTATAAAGACCTTATATCCTTAACGTTGATGCAGGTTGTAGCATAAGCCAAAAATTACTTCTCTTTTAAATATTGAATAATAATTACCTTTTTGCCTGTTTACCTGTAGTGAGTTTTGTTTGCCTATTTATTTTTTCCATGAACACATGAATTGCTTTTTTTAAACCTCTTGTGTTTAATGCAGTCATGAAGATAGTGTGTTATTATCTCTGTGAGTCCTTGTTTTCAGTTCTTTTGGCTGTAGATCCACCATGATGGTAATGGACTAAACCTCTGAAACTGTAAACCAGCCCCAATTAAATGTTTGCCCTTTGCTTTGGTCATGGTGTCTCACAGCAATGGAAACTCTAACTAACACAGGCTCTCTCTCATGGAATGGACCTTAAGTTAAAACAGATATTAGTTGGCCACTCTCACAAGTTCTGTACCACCATTGATCCAGCATATCTTACAGGCAGGACTTATTTAGGTAAGGGTTTTATGGCTGAGTGTTCAAGTTCCATTTTTGATAGCCCACAGAATAACTTTCTGCTCCAAAGAGACTAGAGATTTAGGGGTAAAAGTTCTGTGCAGGCACTTGCTCAACTTTTCAGTGTTCAATGAGTTGGGTGGATGTTGTCCTCAGCAGTCCCCCCTCCTAACCTGTTTGTGGAGAGTCACCCTCTGTCCTATTATCAACCTGGGTTGTTTAGGGAATCTTCGTGGGATCCTCTTGGCCAACACTCAACCCAATACAGCTCAGTCCTGCCACTGGGAGCCTTGCCTGGCTACAAGACATGGCCAGTCAGACTCCATATCCTCATTAGAATCACTCTCATAGGTGCCAGAAAGTTTTTACTGCACTAGGTTTCTACACCACCCTCCAAATGTTCCCCAAATTCCAGCTGTTTATCTCCCTGCACTCTCCCCTCCCATCTGATCCTTTCTGTTCCTATCCTAACAAGCCCCAGTCCACCTGCAATCTAATCAGTGACTGAGCTAAGTCTAGGGTTTGACTTTGACTAACTGTGCCCCCCGAGTCTTACTGATTTATGGTATGGCCACCCAGACTACCAACCTAATACCATGAAGAGATGTTAAGATTTTTCAATCAAGCTTTGGATTCTGTGATTTGTTTCCATTTTTCCCCCTCCTCTATTGCTTTTACTTTCTAGAAACGGATGGTATGGCCTTGTTACTGAAGAAAAATAATATATAACTCACTGAAAATGTAGAAGTTGAGCTATCACATACCTAGAACCATCACTTCAACTGACTACTGTTCATAGTACTAGAAGGTACTCCACACACTACCAGAAAAGAAGGATGAAGTCCAACCCAGCTACAGACCCTGTGATCTACAATGATGATCTGTGGGAAAGATATGCTAGTGCAATAGTGGCAAGGAAGTTGTGGGAGTAACTAACCACTATCTGATCTGAATTAAGTCCTACTCCATGAGATGGACACCATTCCAGACATTGCATGGGTGGCCAAGACCCTAAGACTAGATAGTCCAAGAACCTAGGGGAAAACCAAATACTATTGTTCTGCTAAGGGAATGTAACAGTAAAATGACTCCTAACAACACTCTGCTGTACTCAGATGAGTATTTCACTCAGTTATCATCAGAGAAGCTTCCTCCTGAAGTAGATGTGAATTAATACAGAGACTCACAACTGCACAGTTTACAGGGAGTGAGAGACCTTGGAGCACTCAGTCCTAAATGGGATGTCTCCACCAGATCCCTCTCCTCATGACTTAGGAAACTGGAGCAGAGGGGGTGGAATGAGTGCCAGAGCTAGTAGGGATGAAAGACAACAAGGAAACAGCACTTTCTAGCTGTGACAGGACGGAAGCACACATTCACAGAGACCGTGGCAGCATACACAGGGTCTGCACAGGGCTAGGCTGAGGTGGGAAGCAGATACAAGCCATCCCTAACCCAGAAAATACCTCAAGTTGATAACTGCTTGCAGAAGGAAAATTAATTTTCTCCAATGATGTCTCTTTTACTTTATGGCAAACTCCATGCTAATACAAAATGAACTCAATGGTGTATTCAGAGGTTTTTTTTTTTTTTTTTTTTTTTTTTTGTCTCAGTGCTTTGTCTAGGCTGTTTTGTTTTGTTTTGTTTTGTTTCTTTTATTAAAGCCTCACAAATTTTTTGCTTGTATGTTATGTTTTCTGATTTTGTTTTTATGTGTTGTCTGTGTGTATCAGTATTTGTATATGTTTTTTTGTGCTTTTCCTTTTTTTTCCTTTTTTTCTTCTATTTGTTTGCTTGTTGTGATTTTTTCAGATACCTGTTTGTATTCTGAGAAAGAGAGAGAGAGAAAGGGTGTGGATTTTGATGGGTGGGGAAGTTGGGAGGATCTAGAAGAATTATGGGGTTCCTCATAATCAAAATATAGTATATGAAAAAAAAACTATTTTCAATTAATAAAAAGATTTTATCTGGTTGGGATAAAACAAAACAAAAGTAAACAGAGTCCCTAAAATTACTCTGCTTCTTTAGGTCTTTAAAAAAAATTAAATTTTCTTAGTTCATAGTTTGAGGAAAACTGTTTATTTCTGTCCAGTTTCTCCTCTTCTGGATTCTAATCTCTTACATCTCTAATTTAAATTACTTAATGCTTGTAAAACTGTCAAAAGTTGATTTTTTTTTCTAAACCTCTTAGTTGTGGTCTTTTGCTTGATCCCTTTACTGGGAACTTGAGCTTCCTCTGCAAATGCCTTGAGGGCAAAAAGAAATGCCTGAGGAATATGGACTCAGCCTTTCTCATCTTCCCTTCCTCTCCAGTATTTTGTTCCCATATTGCTTGGTTCCTTAAGCATCTCTCAGGTAACAAAGAACATCACAAACAGATTCAGGAGGTCTTTAGTGAATCAGTCTAGATTGGAGCATAGGAAAGGAAAAACTCAAGAAGGGGTTTCCTGCAAAGGAGAGATTCCAGCAAAAAAGAAGAACCAGGTGGTAGTGGAGAAGGATGATTTTAATTCTAGCACTCGGGGAGTCAGAGGCAGGCAGATCTCTGAATTAAGGCCAGCCATGTCTACAGAGCAAGTTCCAGGAAGGCCAGGACTACTACAAAGAGAAATCCTGTCTTGAACAAACAAAAACAAAAAAACAACTAAGAAGAAGGGTAAACTTAATATTATACCTGACTTATAATTGAAGAATATTTGTAAAGTTACAATTGTGTAAACATGTTTAATGGTTTTCAAAAATAAAGTATTGGCAGTCCATGAAAAACAGTTTTAGAATAGAATATATATTATCATCCTGTCAGTATAAAATTCATGGATACAGTTGGAAAAGGCAGGAAAAGAAATAAAAAAGGCAAGAGAAAATTAATGTTTAATTTACCTGTTGTTAATAATGTAAAACTAAAAACATGATCATACTATTTATATAGGTAATATTTTGGAAAATTAAAGTGGAATAAATATATCTGGAGGTGGAGAGAACAATGATACAGTGAGGTTTGGTGAGGAGGGCAGATTGAGGAATTATTTAATTATGTATTGTTTATTATAACAATGATTATTATTTATATTATTATAAATCATTGTTTATAAAAGTTCCTGGTGAGTTTCTTTGTAAAATTAGAGTGAGAAATTAAAACAAGTAAGTTGTTCAGAAATGTTAGGTACCATAAATTAATTCTCTTTCTTGAGTTTCATGTGTTTCTCATGGTATGGTCTGTGACACTGTTGCTTATTCCCTTGGTGGCTAATGATAGCAAAGAACTAAATGTGACATTATTTGTTTTTAGAAATTTGCTAGGAACAACACTGCTAAGATTTATTTCTATATCTTTGAAGAGTGAAACAGGAGCAAAAACAACTATAGCTCTGCAATTGTCATTCATTAAACATTAAATATATGCCAAATGATGTCATGAGCTCTGCATAAGCACTTGCTATTTGTCTTATTTTCTGTTTTCATCGTTCCTTTTATTTTTCCTTCCTTTTTTTGTCCTATCATTAAGAATCAGAAACTAGAGATGCTATAATGGATAATAAATGTTTTTGTGTTTCCTTTTTATAGATTGAGGGAGGCACAAAAACAGAAAATTAAAATAAAAAAAATCAGGGAGCTCAAGGATCCTCAAAGCAGGATGAACATAAGCAATGAAGTTTCATCAAAGTACCACTCAAAAGTAGTATGATACTGTCATAAATGGGGGAGGAGGTGTAGAAGCCAAGAACGGAAGCGATAGTTTGCATTAGTAACTGTATGCTAGGTTTAGATCCATCACCTTTCTGTTTGCTTTGTTTGTCCATCTGTTCTTTGTCCATGTTTCCTCTGTTCATTATTGTCACCTTTGCTGATTTTTTTTTTATTTTTTAATTTTTTAAAATTCTCATTAACTGAGTTAGGATAACCACGTCTATACATAGATTTCAAGTGGATACATAGATTTCAGGGTTCAGTTGTACTGTTGTTGGCTTACAAGGCACATCTTATGAGAGGTTTGTATTTATGTTTTTGGTAGTTGTTGTAGGTTTTAATAATATGTCTTTTCCTTATAAGCCTCTATGTTTAAATATCATCCTTCCCTTTCCTGTTTGGTGTAAGTTTCTTATAACGGTATGCTCCATTTGCTTCATTTGTCTTTGAGACATTATTAATGTACAGTTCACGTCTTCATTTTATAAATTCCATAATTGCAGTTCCTTCTCATTCTCTTCTTTTCTCCTTTTTCTTCCTTCATCTCATTTTAAAGTTACCTTCTGAAGAAATTAAAGAAATAATAAAATCTTACATTTACCACTTCACATGCTCTGTTTCTTTATGTAGAACCAGATAGACATCATATTTTATAGTCTCCGTGACAAATCTCTCTTTCATATTTCTTACAGTTCACTCTTCAGAGAATTCTTGTAGATTTTGTCTACAGTGGTCTTGTTCTTTGGTTTTGAAGGATGTAGAGTTGTAGGGTTACAGCTTCTCCTTCAGCACCAGCAGGCTGCTTTCCTTTGTGTGCTTGCTGATAGAAGTTTGTGGTCATTCAGCTGTTTTGTGTCTTTTTCTTCACCTGTGCTTGCTTTTTCTTTTAAGATTTTTAACTTTTTTATTATTTGTTTTTAGTAACATTAACACGTTTCTGACAGATGCTTTGTACTGCTTGCTTTTATTTCATATTGGTGTAACACCTAAGTGGATACATAGATTTTAGTATTAATTTCCATACAAGATTGTAATTAGTATTAATTGTAGTTTCTGGTATATTCCTTCATTAATTTCAATATAGGCTCTGTCAGAGGGAAACATTTAAACTTTTTTTTGTTTTTAGTAAATACATATCAGATGAAACGATTGGAAATTGTCTAGACTATGTAGCATTTCTAATATGCTAAATTTTAGAGAAAAAATTCTATTTGATTTCCTGAGGCCATTGATTATTTTATTTAATTATTTAATAATCATATTTCTCTTTTTGAAAGTTTACCTTCTCCATTTTGGTGCAACTTAAAACTATTACTCGTCATTAGTTGAATAGTCAGGTTACTCCATTCATTGAAGACCTAGAATGAGACAGTGCCATTTCATAGCTTTGAGATGGTCCTAAATTGAACTTTGGGAAGTAATACATTCTTGACCCTTTATAGTCTATTAGTTCCTGTATTGAACTAATCACAGCCTTGGTGACCTATAAGCTTTGTCAGAGAGATCTCTCTTACCATGTTAAGCTTCATGAAACAAATTAGCATTATTGAAGTAGTGTTTCCTAAATTTTTATTTTTTAAAGTTATTATTTGAGTTTTGTTAGGATTTAGTCTGTTCAGTTTTATTTAGGTCATTTTTAAGATCTTTCTTGACCTAAATTATACAGATAATTGTTCCTCAGGTTTGATTGTCTTTCACAGGTTTTAGGAATAAAATCATAGTTTTGTATCATTTATATAGTTGATCATGTAATTAATCTCTTCCTTCAAATATTAAGACAAATTATTGAATAGGGTGAATACTGAAGTGCCTCTGTATAGAGTTAGTCAAAAAACTGTTCTAAAACTAGGACCATGACCACTAGCCTAACCTGAACTTGGAACAAAAGGGGTCATCTAGGAAGGCGGTGTCCTATGGCAGACTGTTGGGAATGTCATACAGTCAAAGGGTCTGGATGCCGACATTTGAAAAATATTTCTTGGTGGAGCATCTGTGACCTCAAAAATTATGAATTGTCTTAAAATTTCTTTCTAAGGGAAAGACCATATGAGAGGGAGGGTAAACAAAATATTTTGTTTATAATTTTCTGTAAAGATGATTTATTACTGTTTAATATTAAACAGCTCTGTAGGCTCAAAATTTATCTCACTTGGTTCTAACTGGTGTTTCTCTCTGACACATGGTGTGAATCAACTGTCCTTCCAACTTGAAAGAGCAGAGAGTTCACTGACGCAATCCTTTGTTCTAGGGGAATTGTTTCCATTGTGCCTTCAAAAGGGAGGGACATGAAAAGCCTTGGCTCATGACATGTTCTTTCCAAGTTAGACACAGTTGGGGGCTGAACACTGGCCTGAGGAAGTGAGGTCTATTTCCTCAACTTTCTTAAAGGTTAACATTAACCTTTTCATATCCCTCTTTAAAAACTACACATCAGAAACTTTCCGTTCATGTGTTCCTATTATCCAGGGTTCTTCTTTAGATCCTACAAGTTGCATGGGTTTCTTTCCTTCGCCATAGCAAATCTGCTTTTGAGAAGATCGAATGGCAAAGATTACTGTCCTGAAAGGTCTTAAAAGACTAGAACAATTGACCGTGATTGTAAAAGCTTGTAAATCATAGGGTCAAAATAAGCTGAATGCATGCAGCAATATATAAAGACATTAGAAGATTTAGTGTGAGCATAGGTGCTATGTATAGGGTATGACTGTGAATAAGCATGTCATTAAGTTGTTTTTAGTAGAAGTCAAGAAACTGGAGAGGGATGTTAAATTCCTAGTTTGACTGTGTTTGCTTTAGAATGTACTAGTATTAAGCCAGGCTGGTGTGATGCATGCCTTTAATCTCAGAACTGGGGAGGCAGAGGCAGGCAGATCTCTGAGTTTGAGGCCAGCCTGGTTTACAGAGCAAGTTCCAGGATAGCCAGGGCTACATAGAAGCTATCCCCATCCCAACCACCTGGAAAAAGAGAAAAGCTTTGCTATATTATAGGATGCATTGTGTCCCTGACACTCACTGCTGTTAGTGCTTTATTTGTATTGCCCTTTGTGTGTGCACACTGCTGAATGAAGTGGTAGCTATTTTTAATCTTCATTTCCCCGAGCTAGAATTTGAATTATATAAAAACTAGCCCATGGTCACCAGATAATAAGTAGTAGAATCAAGACTTGAATCTAAGAAGTCTGGCTTTGTAGCCTGTGCTATTGAACATTGGGCCTCATGGCCTGTTTTGTTATGCTTTAAGAATAGACCCTACAGAAACTTGCCCTAAGAATGGAAACTTGCATTGAAAGGTACTTATATGTTGGATATTGGAATAATTTTTGAGGGTTGCTAGGGAAGGGAGGGATCAGGACCTAGTCTTTGTATTTTTTTGGTTTTTTTTGAGGGTAAAAATAAGATAAATGATGAAAATTTTAAGAAAGCAAATTTTGGTTTTAAGAACTTTGCAGTTGCTGTTGCTCTGGGATTGCCTGCTGTGAGTGAGCGAGCTGACTGGATGCGGCAGTGTAGACTGGACTAGGAGCAGAAGAAGGGATCTGGAGAAACTCGTCATGCTGTGAAATTAGATCGTATCGCCTCTGAGATTTCCTCTTTTTCTTTAGGTGGTGGTACTAAACAGAAGCCATTAAAATATTCTTTGGGTTGTCCTCAAAGGAGAAAAAAGGGGAAGGGGAAGACTGATTTGATATCTAATGGAAAAGTGTGCTGGTCTAAACCATGAAAGTTAAAAACATTTTCTTTTTTTTAAATTTAATTCACTACCATCCCCCAAATGTGTTTTTTTTTTTTTTTTCTTTTTTTTTGAGACATACTCACTATGTAGCCCCGGTTAGTCTTGAATTTGTGATCTTTCTGCTTCTTCTGTTTCTTAGGTTCTAAAATTATAGACTTTGGTAACCATAGCCCATGAAATTGTTTTTAATAATTTTATGCTGTTGATAGAGAATTTTTATATATTATGAGTATAGAATAGGAAGCAAGAGAAAGGCCTATTTTTCAAGTTTACAAGTAAGATTTCTTAGAAACTGACAAGCAAACATTGGAACTCTTCCTTTCCTTACTCCCTTTTGAGGGAAAATGAAAGCAGACTAATTAAATTAATTTTGAGATTATGATCAATAATAAGGGAGTAGTTGAAAAAGATACTTTATTTTTATTTTGTATTGTTTTAACTTTTTATTGATTTTTTGTGAATTTCCCATCATGCACCTCAATCTCACTTATTGCTCTGCCTTCTGCCCTTACAACCTTCCCTACAAAATATAATAAAATAAGATATAATAATAACAATAATAATAAAGTTATGTCACTGAAGCTATAGTATGTCACACAGTGTACCCCTTTGTTCACATATCTTTAACTTGCAAATGTTTATTGCAGTGAGTCTTTGGTCTGTTTCAAGGCTTCTGGCTTCTGCTACACTATTGATACTGTATCTTCTGGGGACTCCTCTCAGAGTTGTTGCTCTGTGTCATGGAGATTCTGCAGCTTTGGATCTGGAGGACTGGCCCTTTCGCTAGCTCCATGGGGTAGATCTTGGGGTGGGCCAACTCAAAAGCCCTGGATCTGGCTGGGCCTGGGAGGAAGCTGAGTCGGTAGCCTGACAGGGTGAGCTCTCCAGCACTGCCCAGCCAGCTCACCCATTCTCCTGCCTTTGTGGCTAGCTCACTACACTTTTGCCACCATAGTCAGCTCTACTATGCTGCCCAGGTGAAGTGCAGGGTGTTCGCTCCAGAATGCTTCAGCTGGTGAGGGGTGGAACCAGCTCTTCCTCCATCAGGGCCAACTTACTCACCTGCCTCAAGTGGCAAGGGGTAAGGAGGGTAGAGGGCATCTTTTTCCTCCCTCATGTCACCCCGTGAGAGAGGAGGGACGATGCCAGTTCTTCTGCTCTTAGGACATTGGGTTTAGCTCTCCTGCCTTCTTTATGTAGCAAGGGTCAGGTGGGGGTGGAGGATGGGAGGTGGGGAATAAGGGATTGGGGTGCTGAAAAGGGGAAGAGAACATCTCTCCTTTGCCCACACCGGCCTAAAGCAGATGAGAGGCGAGGTATTTTATAGTATTAAATATTTTGTTTCTTAAGACAGAGTCTCATATATGCTGGGCTTAAACTTGGTAGCTAAGGTTGACTTGACCTTGTTATCGCTGCCTTTCAAGTGCTGGGATTATGGAGCTGTGCCTTTAGCCTGGTTTATTCAGTGCTGGGCAATCCAAGGTGTCTTGCATTTTACATAAACACTTTTAACAATCGAGTTATATCATCTCCCACCCCGAGATCAGTTTTGTAGCTCTGTAACTTTGGACGATCCTCTTGTGTCTTCCTTTTGGGAGCTGGGATTACAGGTGTATGCTACTACCTCTGGCTACCACTCCATAGTTCTTATTTTTATTTTATTTTGATAAAATTTTAAGAATTTGGTCTCATGTTCTTGTTTACTGTTTATTTTATTTAACATCTTATTATTTACTGTGACTCTAGTACTGTTCTATATTTTAAAATATAATTTCTTTGTTCAATCATTAAAAATGACACTTTAAGTAAAATATTAGAAACAGAAAGGTTATAAAAAAAAGTAAGAGTCAAAGTCAGGCATGGTGGTGGTATACACCTTTAATCCCAGCATACTGTAGGCAGAGACGACAGATCTCTGTGAGTTCCAGGTTAGCCTGATCAGTATAGTGAGTTCCAGGCGAGCAGGGCTATATAGTGGTACCCTGCCTCAAACAAACAAACAAAAAGCAAACAAACAAACGAACAAACAGCACAAAAAGTCGGAGTCACATTTATCTATTTATATTATTTCTTTAAATGATTTTTCTTACTGTCCCTTCTATTCCCTCTAGGAATGTAAATGTAAATATTTCGATATATTTACCTAGCTGGTAAATGGACATATGGTTTAAATACCTTGTTGTTTTCATCTCATCTTGCTTTCTCTTTTTTCTACTCTTCAATAAAAGCCCTTTCCTTTCACCTTTTATATTTCTCTTTTCTTTTTTTCTTTTATTTTGAGACAGGGTATCTCTTGTACCTTGGCTGTCCTGGAACCTACTCTGTAGACCAGACTGATGTCAAACTTGTGGAGATCCATATGTCTCTATCTTCCAAGTGCTCAGAGGCATGCACTGCCACCAGCAAGCTCATTTTGTTGTTCTTGATAAAATTGTGGTAATTGTAGTAATAATAAAGGGAACTATTTCTGTGTAATAGCAGTCTTGGAAAGATTGTTTCATATGCAGACTGATGATAATAACTAGTGTGGTGGCACACGCCTTTAATCCCAGCACTTGGGAGGCAGAGGCAGGCGGATTTCTGAGTTCGAGGCCAGCCTGGTCTACAAAGTGAGTTCCAGGACAGCCAGGGCTATACAGAGAAACCCTGTCTCGAAAAACCAAAAAAACAAAACAAAACAAAACAAAAAAACCAAAAAAAACCCTATTCTAGGAGGATTACTATCTTAGTTGCTGTGAAGAGACATCATGTCCTCAGCAACTTTAATGAGAGAAAACATTTAATTAGGGCCCTGCTTATAGTTTCACTGCATTAGTCTATTATTATCATGGTGGGGAGCATGGTGGCATATAGACATGGTGCTGGAGAAGTAGTTGAGAATTCTGCATTTAGATCCACAGGCAGCAGAAAGAGAGTCTGGGCTTAGCATGTGCTTTTGAAACCTCAAAACTCACCCCTATTGACACACTTCTTCCAACCAGACCATATATTACGTCTTAATCCTTCTCAAATAGTGCCACTTTCCAATGACAAAGCATTGAAATAGATGAGCCTCTGGGGCCACTTTTATTCAAACCACCACAGTTATATTTGAGGGATAGCTGAGTTACTATATGAGAGATGTTCATTTGACATTTTGACCCAGATTTAAAATATGCTTCCTTTTATTATGATTTAGAAATGCTGAATTAGGTATATCCTTTTCAGTTTTAGTGTCATGGGATAAGTTTTGCTCAGATTCAGTCAGTGTCATAGGATTAATTTTTCTCTGCTTTTTTCATGACTAGCAATACAGCCCCCCACTTCCAGTTGGCACACATTCACTTTGATCTCAAAGACAGACAGATTCACACACACAGACAGAGCCTTTTCAGTACCACTTTCAGGTGTAAGCTGATCTAGCTTTTCATCATGACACCAGGTCAAAGTTCCCTGTGTACTCTTATGATGACAGAAGGACTTAATGGAGTGTTCAATCCAGGCCAGACTAAAGTTATAAAAATCGGTAGGTAACAGAACACGGAAGATTGTTCCTTCTTATTTCTATGTCTGTTATGTGGGGCTGGTTGGGTACTGATGCCTATCATTTTAAAGAGAGTTCTTGGCTACTTCCACAAATCTTTAATAAACACCACCTTACCCTTTCCTTTAAAAACAAAACAGAACTTTGCCAATGAATTGAGAGTTAACTTGATAATTTGGAGCATATAACCATGTTGTTTGGATGCTGTCTGACTGTTTCCATTGTTGCAGCCTGATTGTCCATGGTTTAATCATCAGTAGTTGTGAAGGAAGGCAGGGGGAGAAGGGGGGCAGTGCTGCAGGCTGCATAGTACCATAAAAATTTTCCACCTGGAAGCAATTTTTCCTAAAAGCCCTTAGGGACTGCTGTCACCCTCCCCCTTCAACTGGCAGTAAGGACTAGAAACACCAGCTCCTCTTGGAACCAGCCTTTGTTGCTCCCAGCTTCCAGAAGGGCTAGAGGAGAGCTAGGGAAATAACAAATTATTCCCAGACACTCTTCTATAAGAAATTCCCTTGAGCCTTCTTTCTTCTTTTCCTCTGGTTCTTTCTGTATTAATATTTAGCTGAAGTACAGGTTATTTGCAGTAATAGGACTCAAATTTACTTTTTAGTCAGAGTGTTTATTATCATCCGTAGTGCCTGTTCTCATAGAAGTTGAACCGTCTTTGGGTTCTGCCATTGGCCCTGTGTCTCTTTATAATGCCTTCTCTGTGGAATGTAGGCATTGATCCAGGTGTAAACTCTCAAGGAACTCATGGTCCTGTGGGAGTGATACACATGTAAATAGATCATATGTATATGGTGCCTTACAAAGATAACAAAGAAAAATTCTCAAGCAAACGAATATTAACCCTCTACCAGTGAAATGTCCTTAATGGTGCTCATTCATTCTTAGGCCTGTTTTCCAATGTGACTGGAGGATAGAATGAGGCGTTCGGGTAAATGGAAGGGTAATTCTTTTGATGGGACTTACTCCCAACCACACATGGTTTCCTAAGGTCAAGGGCAGTTCAGATTTTTATTGTCAATATGAGGGTTAAATGGTAAATGGTGATACCACGCCAGTGAAGGAATAACTCACTCTGTACCACTCCAAATGAAGGGTAACTAGGTGTTTCAACAGATTTTGTAGTTTATTCCTTCAAAACCAGACTATTCTTACATTTATTTATATGTGTCTATATGTGTGTAGCATGGTGGAGGTCAGGGAACAACTTGCCAGATTTGATTCTTTCCTTCTATTATGTGAGTCCCAGGAATGGAATTCAGATTGTAAGGCTTAGCAGCAGGTAAGTACCTTTACCTTCTGAGTCATCTTGCTGGCCCTACCTATTTGCTTTTGGTAGAGATTTTGTAATTTCTTCAGTTTGGGATAAATGTTTAAGGTTTTGTTTGTTTGTTTGTTTGTTTAAATGTTTGCTATTTCTTTAAATATATCATTTATTTTTAGTTTACACATATCAGTTTTAAGCATGAGTAAATAATTTTTGATTATTTTTAAGCTTTTTTTTGTTTTTTGTTTTTGTTTTAAACTATTCATGTTCTAAGATTTGTTTTTTGATACTTAAATTCTACTTTAAAGAACTATTACTTCTCAGAAGTCTTAGAAATATGAATTAAACTATATTTCTCTAGAGAAGATTTATGTTCATTCAGCCAGTTGTCTCTGGACATTGGGAAGGAGATTGCTTCTAAAATAAATAACAATTATTATTTGTGAGATGATATTTTGCTATGTTCCCCAGGCATGGTTTGAACTTGAACTCAAGCAATTGATCCTTCTAGTTCTGACTTCCTTAGTGCTGGGATAAAAGATGCACCTCCATACCTGGCCCTAAAATGAAGAATTTGACATTTTTTGACTGTACAGATATTAATAGTATCACTATGAGACTTATTCTTTTGTTTAAAATGACTAGAAGATTTTCTTTCTCCTGCAACCAGAATCAATACCAGAGGAGGGAGGTCTCCTTGCAGGCTCCCTTTACTCTTCACTGAGGTATCTTGGTTTTAGTTATTTTGAGGTCCCCTCATTTGTTTCTTTGATTCCTGTTCCTTTTTACTCCAGTCACTGGAGATGTTCTTTATTTTCTTTACTGCAGAGTCGTGCACTAATGGTCTAGAGCCTTAGTTTAGATTTTTAAGATTTACTACCAGAAGTGTTTTTCACAGCATGTCTAATGCTTTGCATTGCTCTTGGGGAGCACCATCTTATTTTGCTACTTTGTTTTCTATTACATTTTTTGAATGGAAACAACTCTTATTATCCTTTATTGGTACCCTCAGGGTTTTCAGTGCTAGGGACTTAATTTTGGAGCGTTAAATTGCTCTGATTGGTTGGATTCACTGTGGAGATTAGGCTGGCCTTGAACTTGCAGTGATTCTCCTACTTAGATCTTAGAATGTTGGATTTACAGGTATACACCACCCTGCTCATTCATTCATTCATTCATTCCTTTTAAAAATTAGTTAATTTCAATTTCTTTAAAGACAGGGTCTCATTGTATCCCAGGTTGACTTACTGTGTAGCTCAGGATTTCAGTCACGCACCTTCCTTAGGCATTCTTTTTGTTTTTCTCATGTCAAATGGGTAATGTACCCAACTTCATAACATGGTTTGAGGGTGGTATGTGTCACAAAATGATGCAAATACTTAATCATCTTACTTATGAACTAAAAAAAGATCCCTCCTCAAGTACTCTTATTTCTAACCTTATAATTAGTAACATTCATGATTCAGCTAAAAAAAAAAAAGGCAATGGAATAAATCCTTTTGCTTTTAACACGAATTTGTACAAAGGAAGTCATAAAGACACTGTCAGACTTTGTTAAGACTTTATATCTTCAGATGATGATGATGATGATGATGCTTTGTTTCAACAGGATATTACCCAAGTTTTAGTTATGACAGTCTCTGTACACTTAAGTTGGACTATCTTTGCTTCTATTGGCTTATTTCCTGTTTGATTTCTGTTGTTCATTTGGATATTTTATGACAAATTTTCTTCTTCTGAGACTTTCTAGTTGTATTTAACCCAAGTCACATTCTTTGGAAGGCTCTTTGGCTAGGTGCCAGCTGAAGCTGCCCCTGATCCTGGTTTTTGGAAGTGCCCACCTTTGGCTTTCTTTCTTCTCCGAGACATAATTCCCATAGAGCATCCTCTTGGTTATATGGGCAGTGTTGGTGAAGCCAGTCAGATACATTGGGATCTGCAAAGACAGAAAAAGTACTGGAATGTGTTTCCTCTTATATGGCGTTACAAAAACATTTAGATACTATATTACTTGCTTTTTGTATTGCTTTGATCAAATACTTGACAAGAAGTAACTTCAAGGAGGAAGGCTTTGTTTTGGTTCCCAGTTTAAGAGAATACAGTCCTCATGGTGGGAAAGGTAGGGTGGCAAGAGTAGAAGGTGGTTGGTTATATTGCACCACAGCCAGAAAATATGGTTATGAAATGTTACTACTCTAGTTGGTCTGGGAGAGTGGCGCCCCAAAACGAGGTGGACTATAGTATCTTGCAATAGCCAACTTTATTCAGAGTATCAGACAATTTATATTTTGAGTATATTCTTGAGGGTTAAGCAAGGTAAGAAGAGCAAAGGTCACATGAGTTTAAGCCATATACTGTCATGAGGCAAGTCATACATGGAAACATCATTCTGAACACTAATGGGTAAGGCCATGTGCAATCTAAAGTAAAACCTGCTCCTATTAGTGCATCTCAGAGAGCATGGAAGCACATCCCAAGGACAACGCATGCTATGGAGGAATGAACAGATGTTACAAGACTTTTGTCTTGTTTACTCGGTGTTTTCTCACAAGGTCTCAAAAATCTAACACAGCTTCATTCATAGACTGTGTTCTGACAATTAGATACTGGTGTTTGAGTGAAAAAAAGAAATAAAAAAGGAAAGAACATGACTACTCCTAGATATGATGGAGGAGAAAGTTTATTTTAGGTAAAAAGGAGCACACTCAGAGGCAGGGGCATGTGGGAGAGTCCAGAGTGGACAAGACCTTGAGAGCCATGTATGGACAGAGGGAGAGGGGAGAGGGCACAGCAGCTGCTGACCAGGACCAAGAGACTGGGCAAGAGAATAAACTAAAGGAATAGGTAACCAAAATGGTTGGATTATATAGGGAAGAGCAGCTGGGGGAAGGGCAGTTTAGCCCCTGGCCTGGAGAAATTTTTGGTTGGGGGTAGGAGGGATGAATACTAGCCATACCCTGTAACAGGTGAACCTGGTAGCCAGGTCTACTTTGATATGTTAAATAGACACCTCAGCTGGTTCAGCTTGCTTCTTCCTTTTTTATTGAGGTCACAAACTCTATCCCAGCTGTTCTCAACCTGTCAAGATCCCTTTGGTGGGGGATGAACTTTTTATAGGAGTTGCCTAAGACCATCAGAAAACATAGATATTTACATTATGATTCATAACAGTAGCAAAATTACAGTTAACAAAAATATTTATGGTTGGGGGTCACAACAGCATGAGGAACTAATTTAAGTGACCACATCATTAAGAAGCTTGAGAACCACTGCTCTAGCCCTTTAAATGGTACGCCTTTCCATATTAGTTAACCCAACCTAGAAACTGCATCATGGACATTCCCAGATGCTTGTCTCCTACATTATTCTAGACAAGTTGACAGATCATCAGTATTAACTGTTAGATGTTTTGTGATCAACTTAGACTTCATTAATTACAATATGCTTCTCCAGGTATTGATGATGATATGCAGTGGTCTATTTTGTCCTGTACCCAGAGCGTCCAGTTTATAATCCTGAAGTCTGAATACAATCAGTAGACATACTGAAGTAAGAAGAGATATAAACTTCTTTTGACCTCTTGTAGTTCTCTTTCAACATCATGCTCAAATGTGTTTTTCCACTTTATTTTTAACTTTTGGAGTAAACAAAAATGCGAATGATTCTTTTATGCAGTTTAATGAGAAGAAAATGTTTGAGGGATAAAGCCATGACAAGTTAAAAAAGATATATGAAAAAGAAAAGACCAGAACAAACTCTGGAATTTTTTTCTTGGCTAATCAAAACCAAAACTCCAAACTGAAAATGTTCAGTTCTTTGTGTCTTGAGTTTTTCTGGTCTTAAGACATATGAGTAGATATGTTTGGTCTCCTGTATTAATTACTCTTGCAGCCATCTCTGAAACAAGGGTCAATCCACATCCATTGCTTGATTTACATTTCCTCTTTGTTTCTATTTGTGTCCACTTCAGTGGGAGAATCTTTCCACTTCAGGCCCCGTGAAAACACCCGGAGATAAAATGGGTAAGACAGTCTTTGCACAAGGGATGACTAATGTTTTAGTATAAGAAGATTGATAATTGAACAGACCATCAGAATATAGTTTAATAAATTTTGTGAGGGCAGTTAGTTACTGAGGAGATGGGGATGAAAGGCTCTAAGTGATTAGAAAAGGTTCTTCAGAAGAAGGAAGGTGTGAACTGTGGTTTTAAGAGGGAGGCAGAGGCAGGCGGATTTCTGAGTTCGAGGCCAGCCTGGTCTACAAAGTGAGTTCCAGGACAGCCAGGGCTACACAGAGAAACCCTGTCTCGAAAAACCAAAAAAGAAAAAAAAAAAAAAAGAGTGAATGAGATTTACTTTGAAATGGAAGGAAAGGGGAAGGATAGTTGAGGCTGGAGCGAGTCCTTAACTTAACAAACCGGATACCTATTGTTGTTTGTCTCTTTGATTTGCCTTTGCAAACTGAACTGCATGCTGTCATTTAGGATACTTTACTATGCAAATAGAAGAGGATTGCGGGAAAGTGATTTAAATAATTGGTAATTGACTGACAAATGGAGTATCTGGAGACAGCTGGTGAGAATTTCTTCACAGTCCAGGACTCAGGTGTTTTCTACACTTTTCCCTTTCTACGCCTAGATATTGGCACCATTTCCTCTCATTTTAGTATGGTTGCTTCACCTGCCTCGAAGTGTCTTATTTCTACAGGGCAGTATTTATGTTAGGAAAAGCAACTTTTTACACACTTTCCTCCCCCACTTTGGCATTTCACTAACAGATTTCCCTTTTCATTGGTGAGAGTTGTATCACACATCCTTATGTTAACTGGTCACTGACAAGGTAACTTAATGTTTACCTCTAGTTGTAGGATAGGAAGGTGAAACACCAGACAGAGATGGGACTGCTCAAACAGAAAAACATCAATAGTTGCTATGTAGACACAGCTAATCCACAACGGACTCATCCTGCAGTGGAATTCCTCC